>PVJS01013004.1:0-42797 GCA_004027185.1 Glis glis
GGCATTCCACCTCTGAGCTACACCCCCAGCCTTATTTTATTTTTATTTTGAAACAAGGTCTCACTAAGTTGCTGAGGCTGGCTGCGAACCTGCGATCCTCTTGTCTCAGCCTTCCAAGTACTGGTATTACAAGCATGTGCTACCACACCCAGCTTCAAATAAAACATTTTAACAACTGAAAAATGCAGATTGGCAGTTGCTAGGGTCTGGGAGGAGGGAAAATGGGGCAAACTGCTTGATGTTAGGTAAGAAGTTTTATTTTTGTATGATGAAATAAATTGGAATTAGATCAAGGTTGTGGTTACATAACATTGCAACTGTACTAAGTGCCACTGTATCATTTACTTTAAAAAGTTTTAAGCTGGGCTCAGCAGCACATACCTGTAACCCCATTACTTGGGAAGTGGAGACAGGAGGTTGCAGGTTTTAGGTCAGCCTCAGCACCTTAACTATACCCTTTTCAAAATAAAAAATAAAAAGGACTGGGGTGTAGCTCAGTGGTAGAATGCCCCTGGGTTCAATCCCCAATATCACCAAAAAAAAAAGTTTATTAAAAGTATATATGCTTTTGAGGGGCTTAATATTAACATTTTGAGGGCTGACTTCTGCTTTCAGACACTACCCAAATTCCAGTTTCTATCCAGCTGTCGGAAGAATAGTCTTCTGACTTTTTAAATGTTGCTGGCATAAATGATACAAGTCAAGGAGCAGTTTGAAATGACATGCCTATTAATTGGCCAACTAAATATGCAATGGCCTATGTAATCAGATGGCTTACCCAGGAGCTATTAGAAAAGAGAAGGTGATCATCAGTGCCAGTGGGAGTAGGGGAACTAATTGACAACCTGGGAGGCACTGCTATGTGTGAATGACCTATTCATGACCAGAGGCCCAGCTGAAAATTAACAGAGTTTTCTTTTATGGAGAAAGATTTTCAGAATCATTTACTCAATAACAAATTATGCAATAATAAATTGTTATATTTTTGAGTAAAATATATCCAAAGCAGTGAAAACTAGAAAAATAGATGATTAAAAAATTAGGTTTTATAAGAAGTATAAATAGCGCATATTTAAGCATTATCGTCTTGAGTTTTGAGAACACTTTTACTTCTTTTGAATACTTGAACTCACCCAAGTTGAGGAACTTGGTGATGAGGGTACAACATACAGTATAAAACTCCCTCTTCAGATGAAGACCACATGACTAGTAGCAGTGGCACCAGAAATAGCTCTTTGTACCCCATCCTAGCCATATGGCAAGTTGGATCTGTTCCTCAGCTCCAGAATACAGGTGGAGTTTCCCCATTATACACTAGCTTTTAATTCCATTGTAGTGGTAACATTTAGAACAGATTTTTTTTTAGTTCCAGTGTCTTCAACCAAAATATGATGTTAAGTTGATTCAACTCATCTTAGTTGTGCTATACTTTCTTTTTTTTTTTTTTTTTGCGGTACCGGGGATTGAACCCAGGGGCATTCTACCTCCGCGCTACACCCCCGGCCCTATTTTTTATACTTTATTTTGAAACCGGGTCTCATGAAGTTGCGGAGGGCCTCACTAGGTAGAGAGAGAGAGAGACAGAGAGAGAGACAGAGAGAGAGACACAGAGAGAGAGAGAGCTGAGGCTGGCCACGAACCCGGATCCTCTGGTCTCTGCCTCCCAAAGTACTGGGATTACAAGTGTGCACCACCACGCCTGGCAAGTTGTGCTATACTTTCAAAAAATAAAATGGACAGACTCAGTCGGCCATGGTACTTGGTACTCCAGTATGTGGGAAGCTGAGACAGGAGGATCACAGGTTCACAGCCTCAGTAACTTAGTGAGGCCCTCTGCAACTTAGTGAGCTCCTATTCTCAGATGAAAAATAAAATAGGGCTGAGGGTGTAGCTCAGAGGTAGAACACCACTGGGTTCAATCCCCAGCACAAAGGAAAGAAAAAAGAAAAAAGAAAAGAAAAGAAAAGAAAAAAAGAAAAGAAAGAAAAAAGAAAGACTACTCTTTTTGATTATTCTTTAGTCTTCTTGATTATCCTCAGCCAAGGACTAATTATTTACTTCAATTCTGAAAAACAAAGACACTGCCCAGAGAACATAAAACAGGAGAAAACAGGGAATTCAAATATGATAAACATGATTGATAAGTGAAGAAAATCATTCCTCATATAAGGATAATGCACACCCAGTATTTTTGATAACAGAGCATCAGACTACATTGATTTATAAGTGCATATCACTCATTCAGATTCATTTATTTGATGGCCTCAGTTACCCAGAATACAGTCATGGACTCAAAAGTAGATTATTATGTATAAAAGTAATTTTACAGCCAGGCGTTGTGGCGCACGCTTGTAATCCCAGTACTTTGGGAGGCGGAGACCAGAGGATCCGGGTTCGTGGCCAGCCTCAGCTCTCTCGCTCTCTCTCTCCCTGTCTCTCTCTCTCTCCCTTTCTCTCTCTCTCTACTTAGTGAAGCCCTCTGCAACTTCGTGAGACCCGGTTTCAAAATAAAGTATAAAAAATAGGGCCGGGGGCGTAGCACAGAGGTAGAACGCCCTTGTGTTCAATCCCCGGTACCACAAAAAAAAAAAAAAGTAATTTTACTAAAATTCCTAAGATCGAAGATTAAAGATGGTAGAATATAGGGAGACAGCATGTTTCAGGCACTCCCAAGACTCAGAACTCAATCAGTAGGAGGACTGCTTCTTGGCAAGGGAAGAAAAGCCGCCATAACTCAACAGCGCAACAACAGTCGAAATGCAGTGGAAATGGAGGCAGCAGAGAGAGCAAAGGACTGAAAGGAGCTCCCTGCTTCTTGCCTGGTGAGTGGAGAGCAGCAGCAGCACCATCTTCCTGACCCCAAGCAGGGCTGGTGGCTGGTTGACTGGGGCTCTCAGAGACCAACTCCAGCAAAGAAGAAACAGCAGAACCTTGTCAAGCCAGCAACTACAGACCATAATCAAAAGCAGTCACAATTTTCTCTCCATGCTTGACAAAGACCCGAAAACCCAGACGGTCCAGCTAGATCCTGCGGCTGCGGCTGAACCCATCTCTGCCTGCAGGGACCCAAGCAGCACACATCAAGACAGTGAGTTAACCATCCCAGCAGGGGACCACTCTGCATGGCCACAGAGACTTGGGTGGCAATGAACAGATTCACCGGGTCTGTGACTTTACAAATCACCCCTGAGGAGCTGAGGGTGGGGCCGACAGTCAGACACAGCAGAAAAGTGAATTAGCAGACAGTCCCTAGAGACATTCGTGTAGGAGGGACCTAGTATCCGCAGTTCCCTGCCCCTTGCAGGGTCATTAGCGATCACCACAGGACAGCCAGCTATGGTGTGTCTGTGGGGTGAAATAACTCAGCCTACCAAGTTGCAGGCTTGGAAAGCTATAAACGTGCACCCAGCCATGTTTCAGGGCTACAAGCACTAATGCCAGAGATCAATAAGGGCTCATGTGATTGCAGTCACCCAGGGCAGCAGTGGTGTCCCTGGGGCTAAATAACTGAGCACCCAAGCCCCAGCCTCAGAATGATACAATCCTTCCCTGTCAGAGCTTGGGCCCTGAAAGCAGGGAGATCATGGGCCAGGAGGGGTTCACTTGATCACAGCTACAGGCTGGGAACTCAACACTCTCTCCACCAGCAGTGTTTGTTCCTGGCATGTATGAATGCCACTGAGAGACAGTGCTCCACATGATCATAACCAGCAGATCAGAGGGGATGTCCATGGGAAATCAAAGCTCAGCAGGCTGGGACAAGCTCAGAATATAGCAATCGCTGGCCCAGGTGAGCTTAGGCCCACTGGCCAAAAAGACTGGAGGTCAGAGCTCTGCAGTTTAATGGGTTCACAATAAGCAGAACAGTGGTGGTATCTGTGTGGCATTAAATCCCAAACAGCAGGCAGCGGGCTCTGGACAGAACATCATAGTCTCTGGCCCTATGGAATTTGGGCTTGAAGAGCACTACACCCTGCAGCCAATCAAAGACTCCTGTTTGCCTGCCCTAAGAACTATATCTTGTTAAAGGCTCTGGAGGACAAACTCAAAAGTTTGATTATATGAGACATATTTGTAGAGGCAAATATATACCCCCAGCATATGCCTTATTTATAAAGTGAAAACAAATAGACAAAGGACTCACACACAAAGAGGAAGAAGATGCCAAGACAACAAAAATACAAACCAGAGAACTTTGAAAACATGAAAATGAAGAACAGCGAGGGAACATTAAACTCCCACAACTCAACAACAAGGGAGATCACCAATATTGATATTCAAGAAATGACAGAAGGAGAATTCTGAATTTTCATCTTCAATAAGATCAAAGACCTCAAAGAAAGTGTTCAAGAATTGAAAGAGCATATCAATAGAGAAATTGAGGCCCTAAGTAAGAACCAAAAAGAGGTTTTGAGTGAAATGAAGGGGTCAATAAATGAAACCACTTCTGGTAGGCTTGACCACGTGGAAAACAGAGTATCACTCTTGTAAGACAGTTCATTCAAAACTGAAAACACAGTCAACAATATAGAGAAGACAATACAACACGACCTGAACATCCAAGAAATTTGGGATAATATGAAATGACCAGCCGGGCGTGGTGGCACACGCTTGTAATCCTAGTACTTGGGAGGCTGAGACTGGAGGATCCGTGTTCGTGGCCAGCCTCAGGTACTTAGTGAGGCCCTCCACAACTTAGTGAGACCCTGTTTCAAAATAAAGACTAAAAAATCGGGCTGGGGGTGTAGCTCGGAGGTAGAATGCCCCAGGGTTCAATTCCCAGGACCGAAAAAAAAAAAAGAAATGACCTAACTTATGGATAATAGGTATTAAAGAAGGTCTAAAAGCACAAACCAAGGATATCACAAACCTCTTCAGAGAAATAATATCAGAGAATTTCCCAAACATAGAAAAACACCTGGACATTAATGTAAGGGAGACATTCAGAACACCAGCAAGACAAGTTCAAAGACGGACTTCCCCTTACCACATAATAATCAAAATGACTAACATAGAGGCCAGGAAAGAATCTTAAAAGCAGTGAGAACAAAAGAATGGGTGACATTCAGGGGCAAAATAATAAAAATCACTCTAGACTTCTCAACCCATGTCACAAAAGCCAGGAAGGGCTCTTATGATCTATTTCAGAACCTGGAAGAAAAAACTTCCAACCAAGACTGCCATATCCAGCAAATATATCATTCAAAGTTGTATAAACATTCCAAGACAATGAGAAACTAAAAGAATTCATGACTACCAAGCCAGCAATAGAGAAAACACCTAAAGAAATAAAACATAAAGTAGAAAAAAGAAGCAAATACCAGAAGCAGAGGAGGGGTGAACTCCACCCGATTAGCAATTAAGCTAAGGAAAAAATAACACTACATCACATAGAAAATAGAACTCAAAATGACAGGAAACAAAAATTACCTCTCGATAATAACAATGAATATCAAAGTACTTAACTCACCAATTTCAAGGTATAGTCTGGTAATGTGGATTAGAAAACATAATCCAAATATATGCTGCTGGCATGAAATTCATCTTATAGCCAAATATCCGTATGCTAAAGGTGAAAGTATGGAAAAAGATATACCATACAAATGGAGACCAAAAACAACCAGGGGTAGCAACGCTCATATCTGATAAAACAGACTTAAATCAGAAGAGCTAAAGCAGGTCACTTCTTATTAATAAAAGGAACAATCCAAAAAGAAGATATGATGATAGTAAACATTTATCACCAAATGTGGATGTGGGTGCACCCAATTTTATAAAACAAACTCTTTACAACATCAGGCCTCAAATAGACCCAAATACAATGATACTGGGAGACTTCAACATACCACTCACACCACTAGCTCAATCTTCCAGGCAAAAGATGATGAGTCTCTTCAGGCCTAAAGAACATGAGAAAACAAATGGACCTAATAGACATACACAGAATATTCCAACAAGCAACAGCTGAATGCATATTCTTCTCCACTGCTCACTGAACCTTCTCCAAAATAGACCACATTCTGGGCCACAAAGCAAGTACCAGAAAATTTAAAAATGTAATATAATTCCCTGCATCTTCTCAGATCACAATGGAATGAAAGTAGAAATCAACAACAGGAAGATCAAAAGAAATTACATTAACACATTGAGACTGACTGATACACTCATTTTTCTTATTGGTGCATTAAAATCATACATCTTGATGAGTTTCAGTGTGGTAGAAGTATACATGCACACATCGCACAATTAGCCCTCCTCCAACTGATACACTCTTGAATGAGGATTTTATCAGAAAAGAAATAAGGGGAGAAATGAAAAAATTCCTAGATTTAAACAAAAATAGAAACATGACGTACCAAAATCTATGGGACACTTTGAAGGTGGTTTTAAGAAAAAAAATTACAGCACTGAGTGTCCACATAAGAAAAACAGAAAGGCACCAAATAAACAACCTAATGACACACCTCAAGGACCTAGAAAAACAGACACAGTAGAATCCCAAAGCCAGCAGAAGGCAGGAGATAATTAAAATTAGAGCAGAAATCAATGAAATAGAGAACAACAAAACAATACAAAGGATTAACAAAACCAAAAGCTGGTTCTTTGAAAAGATTAATAAGATCGACAAATCCTTAGCTAACCCAACCAAAAGAAAGAATCAACCCAAATTATTAAAATCAGAAGTGAAAAAGGAGACATTACCACAGACAGTGGGGAGATCCAGAGGATCCTCAGAAACAACTTTGAAATTTTAAATTCCAATAAACTGGAAAACATGGAAGAAATGAACAAATTTCTAGACACATAGAAAACTTAAACCTACCAATAGCAAGAAAAGAGATAGAAATGGCAATAAAAAGCCTTCCATCAAAGAAGAGTGCAGGTCCAGACAGTTTCCCAGCTGAATTCTACACAACTTTACAGAAGAATTAACCCAATACTTTGCAAGTTATTCTGTGAAATCTAAAGAGATGGAAGTCTTCCAAACTCCTTCTATGAGGCCAGTATCACCTTAATACCAAAACCGAAGAAAGATCCCTCACAAAAAGAAAATTACAGACCAATATCACTGATGAACATAGATGCAAAAATTGTAAACAAAATACTAGCCATGAACATTCAAAACCACATCAAGAAAATTGTACACCATGACCAAGTTGGTTTCATCCCTGGAATGCAAGACTGGTTCAACCAAAAAAAAAAAAAAAGACCCAAAAAGCTCAACCAAAAGACTACTAGAGCTGATTAACAAATTCAGCAAAATAGTGGTATACAAAATCATTAAAAAAAAAAATCAGTAGCCTTTCTGTATGCCAACCATGAATACACTGAGAAAGAAATCCAACAAACAATTCCATTCACAATAACCTCAAAAACAATAAAATACCTAGGAATAAACCTAACCAAGGAGGTCAAAGACCTCTACAATGAAAATTATAAAACACCAAAGAAAGAAATTAAAGATCTTAGAAGATGGAGAGATCTCTCTTGCCCTTGGATAGGCAGAATAAATGTTGTCAAAATGGCCATCCTACCAAAAGTGATCTACAGAGTCAATGCAATCCTTATCAAAATACCAATGTCATTCTTCACAGACCTAGAAAAATCAGTCATAAATTTCAAATGGAGAAACAAAAAACCCAGAATAGCTAAAGCAATTCTCAGCAATAAGAACCATGTAGGAGGCATCAGAATTTCTGAATTCAAATTATACTACAAAGCTATAGTAGTAAAAACAGCATGACATTGGCACAAAAACAGATACATAGACCAATGGAACAGAATAGAAGATACAGAAACAAATCCACACATTTAGAGCCAATTGATTTTCAACAAAGGTACCAGACAATACATTGGAGAAAAGACAGCCTTTTCAACAAATGGTGCTGGGAAAATTTCTTATCCAATTGTAGAAAAATGGAACTAAATCCTTCCCTCTCACCCTGCACACGAGTCAATTTGAGATGGATCAAAGACCTCGAAATTAGACCAGAAACTTTGAAGCTACTAGAGGAGGGCACAGGTCCAACACTACAACATATAGGCATACATAGAAACTTCCTCAGCAATATCCCCATAGCTCAGGAAATTAAAACAAGAATTAATAAATGGGACGGCATTAAACTAAAAAGTTTCTGCTCATCAAAGGAAACCATCAAGAGTCTAAAGAGAAAGCCTACAGAATGAGAGATCTTCACCAGTTATCCCTCGGATAGAGGACGAATATCTAGAATATACAAATAACTTAAAAGACTTTACACTAAAAAAATATATAACCCAATCAAGAAATGACCAATTGAACTAAATTGACAGGTCACAAAAGAAGAGATACAAATGGCCAACAAATATATGAAAAAAGGTTCAACATCATTAGCAATCAGGGAGATGCAAATCAAAACTACACTGAGACTCCATCTAACCCCAATCAGAATAGCCACAATCAAGAAGTCAAAAACAATAAATGTCGACAAGGATATGGGGAAATTGGAATTCTTCTACACTATTGGTGGGATTGCAAATTAGTTCAGCTGCTATGGAGATCAGTGATGAGATTTCTCAGAAAACTGGGAATGGGTTCACAATATGATCTAGCTATACCACTCCTGGGTATCTTTCTAAAGTGGCTGAAATCAGAGAACTACAATAATACATGCATATCCTTGTTCATAGCAGCACAATTCACAATAGCCAAATATGGAATCAACCTAGGTGTCCATCAACAGATGAATGGATTACAAAATTATGGGATATTCACACAATGGAATTCTACTCAGCCATAAAGAATAACAAAATTATGTCATTTGCAGGAAAATGGAAGGACCTGGAGAACATTATGTTATGTGAGATTAGCCAATCACAAAAAGGGAAGGGTCATATGTTTTCTCTAATATTTGGAAGCCAGGGATTAATCAGGATACCAGAGGAACTCCACATAATGGAGGAGAAACCCCAGTGGAGCCAGGGAGGTGGTCTAGGGGAAGGGGAAAGGGAAGAGTGAGGATCATTGAAGGAATTATTACAATTGACTTTGTGTACATATGTGAAAATACCAATGTCAATCTCAGTACTCTGTGTGGGGAAGGGGGATGGGGAGTGAGCCAGAGGGGGGCACGAAGTACTGTGTGCATGTATGTCACTGTCAACATGATTTACATTATGATGTGAGACTATAATACACCAATAAAAGCATAAAAATAAAGCGATCATATGATTTTGTGTTAAAAAATTCCTAAGATTACCTCTTGAAGAGTTTTTTTTTTCTTTCAGGCCTTCAAAGAATTAATATTCTATTTTACAGATACTATCCCAGAAGTTCTCAAGAAGAAAATTAGAATCACTGATGGAAGGAGGATACACATAAGGGACAAATGACCACATAGACAAAACTACAAAAAAAAAAAACTACAAAAGTACGCTTATCAAGTGCCAGATGCTCTGTTAAGTAGGCCTGTCCTTACTTGATGATGGAGCCAATAGATGGAAGAAGCCTGGGTCACTGGAGGACCATGTAGAGCAAACTCCTCATTGACCCAAACCAAAATGTGAATCAGAAACAAATTTTTTTGTGTTAAGCCACAACTTTGACCCATTGTATATATTTTCTAAATAGTGGCTATGTGCATGGAAGGTTCTAGGTGCTTTCTATTACATTATTTCATTTATCTCACTTATGTACATTTTGGCATATTGTCTGAAAACAATAGTAAGGATCACAATGTCTGCTGATGGCAAGAACAGAAAGAGGGCTACTCTCATAAATTTTTAGTAGAACTGACATAATCTTTCTGAAGGCAAGGTTTGAACAATTTGCATTAAAATGTATCCAGTTGCACCAAAAGACTACAAGAACAACTTTATGTTATGATCCACTAATTTCTCTTGTATCAGTTCAAAATGTCATAAGGCATACACACATACAATGTTGTTCTTTTATAAAAATTGAAACAACCTAATTCACTAACAATATGTATGCATTTGAAAAGAATTATATTATATATATATATATATTTGATGAAATATTATTCAGTCATTAAAAACTATGCATCCAAGAATATTTAATGATGTGGGAAAATGCTCACATATAAATTTATGTCACATATGCTAGAAACAAATTTCAATTACAAAAAATCCAGGCAGATGAAAGGAAAGGAAGGGAGGGAGGGTGGAAGACAGGAAGGAAGCCTGAAAGAAACCTGAAAGAAAAAAAGCCAAGATGTTAATACTGGTTATTTCTAGATGATGGGATTAGAAAAAGATTTTTAAAAAATTTGCTCCTTTACATGTCCCTATTTTCAAAATGTTATATATAATCACACATTGTCTTTAAACTCTACATATATGTTATAAGAATAAAGAAGGCAAGGATTTTTTTTCTAATTCATTTTAAAGGTTTCCATATAAACTTGTTAAAATAAAAAAGTGCTAATGCTTAAATCTGTAAGTTTTATTTCCCCATTTTGCAGATGAATTAAATAAAGGCAGAGGTTTGTTAATAGGTCTAGGATATAAAACAAGACATGGTCATACCAATGGCCCGCCTGCTGGCTGGTAATGCCTCTCTGTTGCCTATTCTTTACTGCTTTCCCAACTCTGCATCAGTGATATAATGTTGCAGCTAGAAATTACCCTTGACGCAAATATTTATACCTAGGGAGTTCTCAACTTGATATCAAGACTTCTTATATATATTTTTTTCACCAAGTAAGCCAGATTATCAGCACACCACTTCAAATAGCACAACATTAAGAGCCTGTCAAATACTAAAAATATATCAGACTCCACTGTGTAGAGATCCAGGTTTAAATTGTTCACTGGTATATCACAAGTGCTTAAAATGGTGCCTGTAATCCATTATTGTTCAATGAATATATATTCCATGGTATTACTAGACTTGAAAGATAAAATTTTTCTCTCAAGTTACTCATGCATTATCTTGACTTTATCTTTTAACCTCCTTGGAAATATTTTATACTGTCAATAGGATCTTTTTTTCTTAAATTTCTTTCTCACTAGACCTTGGAGACACCTACATTTTTTTTTTGCGGTACCGGGGATTGAACCCAGGGGCGTTCTACCTCCGCGCTATACCCCCCCGGCCCTATTTTTTATACTTTATTTTGAAACCGGGTCTCACGAAGTTGCGGAGGGCCTCACTAGGTAGAGAGAGAGAGAGAGAGACAGGGAGAGAGAGAGAGAGAGAGAGAGAGCTGAGGCTGGCCGCGAACCCGGATCCTCCGGTCTCCGCCTCCCAAAGTACTGGGATTACAAGCATGCGCCACCACGCCCGGCTCTCCGACATATTTTAATTGCATGTTCTACCATATTCTCCTTGCCTCTTTAAAGTTATTCTTATTTTCACAACAGTATTTATACAAAGTTTAGCACTCATCTCTTTGAGTTTATTACTTTGTGATTTCCTCTCAAAACTGTATGGCTTCATCTCTCATCTAAAACATTCACAAATTCAGTCTTGTCCTTTCCCTAAGCTCAGCCAGATATTTCTAACTGCCTTCTTGACATTTTCATTAAAATGTAGCTTTTTAAAAAATCAAATTTGGCTTAAGCCAAATTCATAATTTTTTTTTTTATAAATGCCCTTGCTCAGACAACTCCTGTGCTTTTGTGCGCTGGGTGAGAGGTTTCCCCACCCCCTGCTGTCATGATTGGTCATCCACCAGGATCTTTCCTAGTCCAAGATGTACAAGTATCACAAAATGAGTCAGTTGTCCTGCATAGCTCCTTCCTCCAAGTTCTCAGGAACAAGTGAAATGAATTATTCATTTGGGTTTTTTCCCTAGGCTTTCCTCTTCAATGTTGGCTCAGTCTACAAAAGCCAGCAACCTCTGTGACACCGTGTCAGTATCCTGAGTTGCAGGAACAGCACCCTGCAAGCGTGGCAGCAGGCTCGTCAGCTGAACAAAGCTGAATTATGCACCAGTAACTTTAAAAACCTTAATTTTTCTTTGAAGAAGTGACTAAGCATATTATCAGGAACTGGAATTATGAAACATTTCCAGACCCAGATAAGCATCTACAGGTGGATTAATATATAATTAAGCTTAAATAGAAGTTGAGTTAATTATGTTCATATTTTGAAACCTATTGATTCACCAAACCAATATTCCACTCTCTAAGCAATCCAGAAATAGAAAATAATTTTGAAAAAAAAAACAGAAAATAAATGGTTCCGGAAATAAACAGGTCATCTGAAGATTAACCTTTGTCATTTTGGGCTTCTGAAAGTTGGAATGTCCATATCTATTTGATAATCATTGTTTAATTAATTCCTGGCATATATAATTATAACTCATGCAATGGGGGATAATTTGGTGAATAATATAGATTTATGAAAGATAGAGATAAATATTAAGAAATACCAGGAACTTACAGTTAAGCCTGATTCTGTCAGTTTCTGGGAAAACTTGACCGATTCTAAATTTCTTCTAAACACCAGTTTCCACATCTATAAAATGTAAGAAATGGAATTTATAGCTTAATGTGTAGATTATAGATGATATACATAGCATATCTCTCTATAGCAAACTCCAAGTAATGATATTCATTATTATTATTATTACCTTTGAAGCCAAACAGAATGAACAAATATATAGTAACAAAATGTCCCTTATATTTTAGTGACTGAAGCAGTAATTCTCAAACTTTTTGGTTTCTCCATTCTTTAGACTTTGGTTCGCAGCTAGCCTCAACTATGTAGTGAGGCCCTCCGCAACTTTGCGAGACCCGGTTTCAAAGTAAAGGATAAAAAATAGGGCCGGGGGTACCCTCCTGGGTTCAATCCCTGGTACTGCAAAAAAAAAAAAGAAATTATTGAAGACTCTAAAGACTTTTTTTCTATATTTAGAATGTATTTATGAGTAGTAACCATAGAAATTAAATTTTGAAAAATGTTTAATGCTTATATAGTACATCACCTTTAAGCAACAATTATAAACCCGTTACATATTAATATAAACAGTATATATTTTCAAAAACTATTTAATGAGAACAGTTTAATTGTTTTACCCTTTGTGACTATCCTAATGCTGGGCTTAATATCAAACAGCTAGATTGCCATATTTGCTTCTGCATTCAATCTGTTATGATATGCTATTTTGTTTAAAGTGTTAGAAAAAAAATCTATCCACACACAAATATGTAGTTGAAAGGGTTTCTGGAACCTGGAGGGATCCTCACATCACACTTTGAAAGCTACTTGCTTAGCCAAGGCACCTTCTGGAAGAAAAGAGCCGTAATTCAATGACAACCACAATGATGATGATGATGATGAGAAAAGAATAGCAATTTGCAGAGAAACTACAAGATACTGTTCTAGGCACTGGTAACCTCTGTAGTTAAGATTGGAATGTGGAAGGAACTGAATGTATTCTGTGCAATGTATCACGAAAGGACAAGGCCAGCAGGAATAATTGACCATACAGAAGAGGACTGAAAAGAAATAGGAAATAAATTAGGGGTTTCCAGGGAAAGGAAAATGCAGGATGTGAAAATTTCTGAATGCAACTGGGAAAAAGCATACTTTGATTTCTATTTTGAAGTGATTTTTTTTCAAATTGCTTAGAATGAGTAATGGTCTACTGATACTTTTGAACAAGATGCTCCTTTTTAGTGAAAAGTATGTTTTAACCATTCACAATAGTTAATGATACAAACACTTCGGGGACCCCTACAGAGTCACAACCCATCTGTAAGCATTCTAATTCTTCTCATGGATCTCCAGGCCATAGTTTTGGAACCAGTGATTTCTTCATAGAGCTAAATTTGAGCAAATAAGGTTTCCCAGAGAGATCAGAATACGGTGGAAGTTATGCCTCTCTTATATAAAACAATTGAGCATGACCAGAGATACAGAGGGATTAAAGGCTGGAGGAAGCTAAGAAAAGACA
Source organism: Glis glis (assembly GCA_004027185.1). Lineage (NCBI taxonomy): Eukaryota > Metazoa > Chordata > Mammalia > Rodentia > Gliridae > Glis > Glis glis. The sequence continues at coordinate 13,905 of PVJS01013004.1, forward strand.
GACAGGCAGACATTGAATGTTCAATAGAATAAGTGACTAGGAAGACTGCTGGAGTGAAATCTTGGAAGAAAATAAACACCTTTTCTTGAATTTAGTCTGTAATATCAACTTATCAACTCTTTTAGAAATCTAAAAAGAAAAAAGAAAAAGAAAAATTAATGGCAAAAATTTGAAGTGGCAGTTTTATTAAAATAAAAAATAATAACCAGTGCATGCAAAATAAGTTGAAACAGAAAGAGAATAATGGTAGAGAGAGCAGGAGGAGGCTATTGCATTAATCTGAAAGTGAGGTAACAAAACCAAAGATGAAAGTCACCTGGAGGCTGAATTATCTGGACTGGAGACTGGCTTTGGGAAGATACAAAACCTGGGGAGAAGGTGGCAAAAGCAGGAAGGAGGTGACCTTTAATGAAATGAAGAACCCAAGGAAATGCATGCAAAAAGGAAGAGCCTCAAGTAGAAGACTTAAAATTTAAGGAACACTTAAATCAACAAAAGCTATAAAAGCACCAAGGAAGATAGGAAGTAATAAAACTTAACAGAGAAAATATTGTGAAGAAAAGAGTGATTTACAGGAAAAAGACAGTTAAAAGCTAAGAAAGGTAATAACTAAGAATATAGTTGGCAACTTGCTTATTTTAATGGAAATTCAAGTACCTACTGAGCATCTAATATGTTTATAGTTCTCTTTTAGGGGCTTCATATCAGTTTTACTCAAAGCAGAGATAATGGATTATTGCCATTGAACCAGTGATTTGCTATCAGTTTGCAATGAGATAAGAACAAAAAATGAGAGTAACTTTATAGTAATTCAACATAGCAACTTTGTTAAACCAAATAACAAAAATTATTTTTTATTTTCCATTTAATTTCTCTTGTAATTAACCTTCTGGTACTCTACAGAAATATTGGTTTGCAATGATTATAGCAAAGAGAAAATAGTTCTTCACTATAGGTGATCTGAGAAGCACAACTTCACAGGTTTTTATCTGATTTATTTCTCACATCAATGTCATGAAATTAATGGCTGTCTTATACCCATTTTCCTGATAAAGAATTGAGACACAGTGCCGGGCGTGGTGGCGCACGCTTGTAATCCCAGTACTTTGGGAGGCGGAGACCGGAGGATCCAGGTTCGCAGCCAGCCTCAGCTCTCTCTCTCTCTCTCTCTACTTAGTGAGGCCCTCCACAACCTCGTGAGGCCCAGTTTCAAAATAAAGTATAAAAAAAATAGGGCCGGGGGTATAGCGCGGAGGTAGAACGCCCCTGGGTTCAAACCCTGGTACCTCAAAAAAAGAAAAAAAAAAGAATTGAGACACAAGACAAACTCACACAGCTACTAAGTGATAAGACATTTAATCTATATGGATAAGGAAATTTTGAAAAATTATGTAAGGAGGAGGTGGGAGGAGAAAGGTAAGGAGGGAGATTTTTCATCGACTATTACAGTATATTTACTAAAAGGGGTGAGAATCTAGTTTCTTTTATGAGTGTTTGGTTCAATAATATTTGTGAACTGAATCACAGGTGTTCATAGGACAACACCAAAACCGAGTAAAAAAATGGTATTGGTGCTAACTTGTGTGTTGTTATTGTTCTGTTCTTACTATATGTATTGAAGGCCTACTATGTGTACACTGCAATAATATACAGAAAGGAGGGCATATCTGTCAGATGATGTTCAAATTGGGTAAAATTAAGTAAATCAGTAACTCGAGCCTCAGTTTCCATGTCTATATAATCTATATAATAGTTATGATAATAGAATTGTCCCTATTTGAGTGTGGTCAATGCGAAACCCAGCACAATGCCTGACTAATGCAAGTACTCAAAAAAAAAAAAAAAGAAAAGGAAATGATAAATGGGATGAGAAAAAAAAAAACTAGTGCACTCAGAAGCCTGTATTTTCCCAAGAGGATTGGATAACCATATGGTTGGCTAGAGTGTAAATTTCTCCTAGTGCTCACTAAAAGCTCTAACTGAATTTGGTATTTTATCACCTTTTAAATTCAGAATCAAGGATTTCAGCCATTCATAGACAGTTCAATATGTTTGATTGATTTCCTTATATCAAGGCTCACATAGATGTTAATTCCTTAGAGTTGATTGGGAGATATACCTGACTTACTTGTAATGGACCTCCTTGGCGATCAATAATTTCTAGAGTAAATGCCTGTCTTTCTGACATGCTTGTGTGGGATACTGTCCAGTTGTCTCAGGAAATAGCCTAAGTCCGTGTTGAACCCACCTCTGTAAGACTATTGCAGGATGGACAGGATTGTGCTTTAGGCCTGGAGAGAGATTTTCCTTGATAGCTCTTCACGCTCTGGGCACATCAGAATCAACTGAGCTTGGGACACTAGGACTAATTTTTATACTCTACAGTGTATCCCTGAAAACCTTTTATATTGCTATATAGACACAAAGAAACAGATTATAGCCAAATTAAAATTTTTTTACCCTTTGTAGACCCAATTTTTGTCTGAGGCAAAGAAATAAATATTCTGGAATATAGACTATATCTAACTTTTGGTCAACAATACAGTTGCAAAGAATCTTAAAAAAATCAATGGGAGGGAAGGAAGGAGGAAGACGGTGATAGAGTAAGTCCCCAAGGAGAGCTTGCCTCTAATTTATCTCGGAAACTCTGAATTGAGCAGCATCCCACATCCCAGACTACCTCCATGGGAGGTGGGAACTAAAGACAGAGAAACTCAATAATATCTACAAGGACGCTTTTAGACACCAAGGCTGAAAAAGGAAAAAGAAGCAACAAACCCCTGAACAAGTGGAGATACGAGCGCACCACGGACCAGCAGGAATTCTGGAAATTCAGGAAAACCTTATATCCAGCAACCTAAGACTTATTCCACTGACATCGAGGACACCAGCCACAGAAATGCACAGTCCTGTGAAGCCTCAGGAGAGAAAAAGGCGACCAAATCCACAACCCCGTCCCTCCCTCCCTCCTTTGCCCAGATTCTCCATGCGCCTTATGGCAGAGGTGAATGCACCATCCTCAGGAAAGTGAGTGCAGGCCCTGCATAGGGTAACTGAAAAGAGACCAAAAAGAGAGGTGGGAAGACACTCAGACCTTGGCTGCACACCACACACGAAATTCTGAGGAAAACACTGGGCTTGGAAGCCCCAGACCATCCCAGCCTTTTCTGTGCAGAGTGTGGACTCCCACGCTTGCTTTGGTACCTATCCTGCTCCTGGCGCCGGGCACTCGTGGTCCCGGGTCTTGCAGGAGGCCCTAGCACTGGGGCTGCAGACTGACATATTTTTTATATGTTTCTGAGCAAGTGGGAATGCTTGGAAAGTCCTCCAGAACCTACAGTAATAAGTGGGCGTTAAAAGGTTGAAAACATCCACACAGACACAAGAGGGATGCAGAGACAAAGTGCGAGAGTTTTTTTATTGTTCTATTTTTTTTGGTTGTTTCTTTCTTTATTTTTTGCTGCTGCTATGTACTTGTGTATTTTTAGGGTTTTTTCCCCTTTCTGCATGTTTTTTCTCTTTCCTCTCTCCTTTCTTCTCTTTTCTTTCTCTCCTTTTTTATGTTTTTGTGTGTGTGTTTGGTGCAGGGGATCAAGCCTAGGACCCCAGTGAACACTGGGTGAGCGCCCAGGGCCACTACCCCAACCCTCAGCCTAGATGAGCTTCTTCCCAGCAGCCAACAGTCAGGGCCAGCCCCTCCCTGCTCCTTTACCCCACTCTCCCTCATTAGCAAAGTAGAAGACACAGCTGGCAGGGGAGAAGGCATGAACCAGAGCTTCTGAGCAGCATCATTCACATACCTACGAAGCAAGCCTCAAATTAAGAAGAAGTAGAAGAAAAAATTAACCCAGCAAGGAAATATCCAAAGCCACAAGGGGATTCAGCACTTGTCCAACAAGGAAATTTTACTCATCCTCAGTTAAACAATTCTTAAAGTTCCTTTTTTTCTCTTTCTTTTTTACTCTTCCTTCCCTCTGTGTGTGTACATGAAAGAGATTGTGTTCTGTTTTGTTTTTCTGACTCCTAGTGCCCCTGTCTGCCCTGTATCATATCCATTGCTTTTCACTATATCTAAATATCCTGTACTGGTTATTAGAATTTTCCTTCATTTTCAGTATCTTTATTTTTATTATCTTTTGCCTTACCATACTTAAACTCTTATTCTACCCGATTCTATTTTATACTTTACCCTATTCTTGCATCCCTCACTCTATCCTTTTTCTCCTCACTCACCCTTCACCACTGATTACATCACAGTTTGCTCTTCCATATACCAGCTGACTCCTCTACACCCCTACTGCAGAGTCTGGACCAGATAGGTGAACCAACAGGAAGGACTGCTAGACACTAAGGGCAGGCCAATCACAGCTGACAGACTGACAGATAGAGCTCCCCAGCACCCCACATATAGATGTTTAAAAACCCACAGGACACAAACTGCTCTGCCTGCACCTCAGGGACTACTCCCTATTAGGGAGATGACAGACAGGTCCCCCGATCTTTAACACCTAGAACCCATCAACGCCACCATTGAAGCAGTCAGAATCCTGGAGTAACTGCAACCCAGTATTGGTAATCTACAGGCAGAACAACAGAGTGGTAATACAGGACACAGACCTCAAAGACAGCATCGTAGGGTGATAAATACTAATAAAAAGCTGAAAATACCCATATGGCAGAGGCTATTCACTTTTAAGGCATACCTTGAGGTAAAAATTTACCTCCAGAATAAGATATTATAAAGGGAGAAAGATTAGAAATAGGAAATCTACAGTGAGAAAGAGCCACCAAAAGCAACAAAGATACAAACTTAATAAACTTAACACACCTGAAAACATGAGAAAGAAGAATAGCAAGGAAACAATGAGCCTCCACAATCCCACAACAACAGAACCCACCAACTCAGAGTTGCAGAGAATGCTAGAGGAGAATTCAGAAGTTTAATAGTAGAAATGATCCAGGATTTCAGAAAAGAGTTCAGAGAGTGTCTGAAAAAAATGAAAGATCAAATCAACAAAGAAACTGATACCCTGAACAAGAATCAAAAAGAAGTAGAGAACAACAACAAAAACAAATCAACAAAACCAAAAACTGGTTTCTCAAAAAAAAAAAACAAGAAAGATAAACCATTAGCCAATCTAACCAAAAGAAAGAAAGAGCCAACCCAAATTATTAAAATAGGAGATGAAAAAGGTGATAAAGAGCTTCAAAAGAGTGCCAACAGAATGGGGGAAGATCTTCGCCAGCTATTCCTCTGAGGGCTAATATCTAAAATATACAAAGAACTCAAGAAACTCACCACCAAAAAAAAGGTAAGTGAACTAAATAGACACTTCACAAAAGAAGAAATACAAATGGCCAATGAATATATGAGAAATATTCAATATCATTAGTAATAAAAGAGATGCAAACCAAAACTACTCTGAGATTTCACTTAACCCCAATTAGAATGAATGGCAATCATTTTTTTTTTGCAGTACTAGGGGTTGAACCCAGGGGCATTCTGCCTCTGAGCTATACCCCAGCCCTATTTTTTAGCCTTTATTTTGAAACAGGGTCTCACTAAGTTGCAGAGGGCCTCACTAAATAGCTGAGACTGGCCACAAACCTGCGATCCTATTGTCTCAGCCTCCCAAGTACTGGGATTACAAGCATGCGCCACCATACCCAGCTTAGAATGGCAATCATTTAAAACATAAACAATAACAAACACTGGTGAGGATTTGGAGAAGTAGGAACTCTGATACAGTGTTGGTGGGATTGCAAATTAGTGCAACCACTTTGGAAAATAGTGTGGAGGATGCTCAGAAGAATGCAAATGAACCTACCATATGATCCAACTATACCACTCCTGGATATCTACCCAAAAGAATTGAAACCAAACTAGCATAGTTATGCATGCACATCTATGTTTATAGCTGCACAATTCACAATTGCCAAACTATGGAACCAGGTGAGATGTCCATCAACAGATGAATGGATTACAAAACTATGGGACATATACACAATGGAATTCTACTCAGCCATAAAGAAGAACAAAATTATGTCATTTGCAGGGAAATGGATGGAACTGGAAAACATTATGCTAAGTGAGATTAGTCAGTCACAAAAGTGAAAGGTAGGATATTCTCCCTCATATATGGAAGCTGGGAAGAAATTGGGACATAGGTGGGACTCCAGACAAAGGAGGAGAAACCTTAATGGAGTGAAGGAGGGTACTTAACTGAGGGAGATGGGAGGGGGAGGAAGACTTGAAGAAGGAAACACCTCGATTGACATGATGTACATACACAAACTTATCAAAGCCAATCACTGTGCTGAGCATGGGAAGGAGGGGTGGGAAGGAAAGGTGTGGGAACTGGGGGAGGACTCAATGTGTACTCTGTGTGTATATGCCTCTATCACCCTGAACTTCGACACGATGTGTGATTATAGTGCGCCAATAAAAAAGTAAAAAATCAATGGCTGATCCTACAGTTTAGTACTTCTACTATCCTTTACCTGGAGAGAGAGGAAACACAAACAAAACCCTACTTTCAGTTCTTGGGCTCTGAGGTAGTATTTGGGTCACAACATCCAACACTTCAATATTTCAGTCTTAGCAGATTGAACTATTATAGGAGGAAGGGATGCCAATGTTCAAAAAAAGGGCAAACAATAATAGTTTCTTTTCACTATTCATTTTTAAATCCTTTTTTTATGTCTGCTCTTTTAACAATCATGTAAGCACCCTGAAGACTTACAACTTTGTGGAGACCGTGTGGTTTGTAGTAGTTATGAAGCATGTTGCTTTCTTTAATTTAATATTTTCTTCCTTTCTCTTGGTCTGTTTTCAGCCATTTTAGGAGTATTTCACAAATAACTAAGAATACCCATAATACACTAAGTCCAAGGGGTAGAGCACATTAAAATTTGTACGTGATTTGCAAAAATATTTATTACAACTCTGAAATGTATAATCAACTCTTATTTCCACAGTACATTAGTAGCTCTCTAAATATCTTGATATTTTAATTAATAAACATTATTAAAATTATTGTTTAGGGTATGTATCTGAGACTTTTCATAGCAAAAAATAATTTTCATTGCCAAGTCTTATCCATATATGCTATAAAAATAATTGTTTCTCATAATATTTTTGTTTTAAATAAAAGCACAAAAATTCCTAATAACCCTGGGTAATAGCTCTATAAATAAGAACTCCTGGTTATAATATTTTAATATAAAAACATGTATATGACACATTAAAATAGTGCTATTATAGTATTTAACTTCACATTATTTAGCATTTGCCTTTCACTCAAACCTATCATAAGGGCTCTCCTAAAATTGATCTGCATATGGATTATCCTTATAGCATAAAATTGTAGTAAAATGCTTACAGTAATAATTTTGTTTTGCTTCTTTAAGTGCTACCAGACATCAATTTCCTTCAGGTTATTTCAGTTTAAAAAAATGCAAGCATAGATGTCTTTCATAATTACCCATGATCCTGTACTCATCAAAAATCATAATGCCTCCTTTATCTAGAAGCCAATGATTTGTCAATCTCTGCTTGCTATAACAAACTCAAGAACTAGAAAGTTACCATGTATGGCCTCTGACTCACTGAACAAATGTCACAGGGGTTATGCATTAGTTACAAGAGAGTTATTATTTCATCTATTTACTATGAAATTCACATGCACATAAACTCACACACACACACACACACACACACACACACACACACACACACACCCCTGAAAGATTCAGGGCTTTGTTTAATCACCAGCAAAGTGGAAACAGAAAATTAGAATTGCTGATGTGGCTAATTGAAAAGACACATTAAAATCTATTCATATTTTCATTAAAGAAATATATTTTACTTAACTGAGCAATGAACTGAGCATTAAGAATAAAATGGTTAACAAAACAGATACTGCTACAAAATCATGTACTTTATTCTGGTGAACGAGATAGGGCATGAGCAGAGCATTAAGAATAAAACCCCTCTTCTTTCTTGATAACAGAATTTGTCTCCACTACCAAAGCTAATGATGGGAAATCCTTGCTGTGTCAGCCTCCCTTGTAGCTAGAAAGTGGGTGTAGCATGTGTGAATGGGTATGACACATACCCTCATGGCCAATAAAACCTGAGTAACACCTGCTAGACTCTTCTCAAACAGTCTTTTTTCCTTAATGAAATGTGAAACAATGAGAAATAGACATATCCTAAGTGACCATGTAACCTTAGAATTTCTGCAGCTGCCTTGCAACCATAGGGAGAAAGCCAAGAGGATCACAGAGCACCAACATCCCTGCGTTGCTGAATTAAACAACACTGAAACTTCCTACATGCAGTCTTCTTACAAAGAAAAGTAAATCCTCATTTCTAATTCACTTTCAGTAACTTTATAAAAAAAAGCCACTGCAGCTCAATTAAGAATATTAATAAATGAAGAGGTGATGAAGAAGTAGAAACAGAGCACTTAGCTGATCTTGAAAGGGAAAGAGACATTGAGAAATGGGAAGAGCTGCTGAGCCTGAAGTTTGGGGAGGGATTTGTGGGTTTTTTTGTTTGGATTTTTAAAAGAAAAAGGAATTCAGCATATTTTGGTGGTGATGAGAAGAATCTAATAGTGAGGAGCAGATAAATGATACAGAAAAGAGGAGAATCATCCTTGGGGTCAACTCCTAAGACTCAAAGATGGTGGTGTGTCTAGCTCTGCAGAGCTACACAGGGCACTGAGGATCACTCCCTCTTTCTTAAAACACTTTCTTCTTTTGGTGCTCATGTCATAAACACTACTGGTTTTCTTCCTACCTCTTGGTCTGTTTTTTCTCTCTCCTATGCTTTCTCTACTTTTTCTGGAATTCTTAACATTGAGGTGAACCCAGGAGCTTACTCCTTAATTCTCTTCTACTTTCCATTGTTTTAAATTCCACCAATGTGATGAACACACACACACACACACACACACACACACACATGTTTTTTCAGGCCTTAATTCACACCTGAACTCTGGACTGCCTTAATATGTCCAATTTGATGTCTCATGGTCATCTCATAACTCCTGATTCTGCAACTACAACCTATCACCGCCTCTCCCCACCCACAGTGACACACAATACAAAATACATGTTTCTTCTATTTCTAGGCCTTCACTTAATGCCAATATCATCCACTTAGCTACTTAAATCAAAGAACTGGAATCATGATTCCTTTTTCCATTATCTTCATTTCCTCTTATATTCACCCAGGAAAGCTTATTGGCTTTATTTCCCACATACCCAGATTTGGTCTACTTCTATCTACCTCTATTTCCTCAATTTTAGTCAACCCCACCAATATCTCTCTTCAAGACCACAGTGACAACTTTCCTGTCCCTGCTCTTGCCTGCTTACAATACAATATCTAGGCAGCACCTAAAGCTGTCTTTTATAAATACTGATCAGATCAAGTCTATTCCTCATTTTGAACCCTCAAAAACCTTCCTATTCCACATAACAGAAAAAGTTCAAACACTTTAGCTCTTCCTACAAGAACCTAGCTGATCTGGTCCTGATTATCACTCCAATTGTTCCTTCAATCCCCTTATTTATTTTATTCAGGCCACACTTGTCTTCTCTCTGCTTTGTGAACATAGACCTTGTGAATATAATCCCTGGGGTTATGTGGAACAAAATTAGTACAACCACATGCATCAAACTTGCTTTGGGCACTGATACCAGCTGTTCTCTCTTTTTCATACTATTCCCCCTGTTCTTAGAATGCCCAGATTTCTCAACTCAAATGTAACTTGATAATGATGATGATGATGATAGTCAACTGCCTCCTGTCCTCTCCAATTCATTCTCTACCCTTCTCTGCCTTGCTCTGTGTCTTCATAGAACACAATGACCACAATATTTAGATTACTTTTCTCTGAATTCTGGTTGGTCCCCTTCCAGCAGTAAGTACTGCTGGAAGATGAAAGAGTGGGAGAAGATCAGTCAGGTAATACCCACTGCTATCCTCCAAGCTTCTTCTCTGGCAAGCCACTCTTCTGAAAGTTTATTTGAGACCACAGCTCATATCAGGAGATCCAGTACAGAAGAGCAGAAAAATGATGCAGCAAAGAATCACCTTTAAGGTGAAATTCCTGAGACTGAAAGAAGGTAATATGTATAGCTTCAGAGCACACCATTGAACCTCTTCATTGATACTGCCCCACCAGGCTCTGGTAAATACCATCAGTAATTCACTAACTGATCACTGGTAAATTATTAGTTTCCCCAAGTCTCAGGTATTGTTTTTATAATTTGAAACATATATGTCTTCCTTTAAGAGTTGTTCTAAGCCTGGAAATTAACCTTAATTAAGCTGAGACTATTGAACATGTAGTAGATCACTCTACTATAATACCAAATAAAACAAAAGGCAATGACTAACAGGAAACCAGGACAGCTCTTCATTCTTCACACAAGAAAAGTTTCTAAATATATTTCCTGTGTATTGCATTTCTGAAGCAGCAGACCAAAGCACCAAAGAAAATATTTTATATAATGTTAGAGTGCTATAAAATATGATGTATGTGAAAACATAAACGAGTTATCAGTTGTGCTTAAATAAATAGTTGCAATTGCTAGATCATAAATCAACTATGTAAACGTTACTTTGTCAGGATTGGAAGAATATATAGCAGAAGTAAAGGTGGAAGCAATGTATACTGGATCTGCATGAAATTACATCACTGGCTCATTTAGTTCAAGCAGAAGCCTAAGTTTTATCTTCCATTTTATGGATATTAGAGCCTATCCATTTTGACGAACAATATTACCTGCTTTCCTTCTGTTATACAGACAGGTAGCCACAGACATCTATCAATTATTCTATCTAGGCATACTACATAACATCAAATATGGAATGGATTTTATAATAACCTTAAAAAAGCAGACACTGAACTTTCAGAAAAGATGTTTAAGCCAGAATTTTATGAATAAGATTGTAATTTTGAACTTGTATATTAACATCATATTGTATTAATATTACCAAGATTTTTGAAAAGGTGCTCAGTATATTTTTCAAACTGCATTTTTGGCAGATCTTTCAAGTTAAAATTATATATAGATATCACCAAAAATAAAATGGAACAAAACTTATGAGCAAATTAATACCAAAGCCTCATTGCAATCTTCTATAACTTATTACCTAAGAAAGTTCATTCACTGGTCAGTTAAAAGAGCCATTTCTAGAATTACCTGCTATTAACAAATAAGTATGAGTAGGTAGAAATTATCCATTTTAAAATTGTATTGCCTCCAAAAAATTTGATCCCTTCTAGTTCTTTACAGCATTACAATCTTTAGTACTTATAGGTTCAACTTGCATAATAGTCTTTCTGCTGAGAAAATACAATAAAATTGTTCTCCAGAAAATAATTTCAGCTTAATGATAATATTTATACTTTTCTCCCTCCTGAAGCCACAAGAATGCTTATATTTCCAGAAAAGTGAATATTGCTGAAAGTTGAGGACTAAATATCCCAAGTCCAATTCTGAAGGTAAATTTAAAAGATTTGCTAGCCGGGCATGGTGGCGCACGCTTGTAATCCCAGTACTTTGGGAGGCGGAGACCGGAGGATCTGGGTTCGCGGCCAGCCTCAGCTCTCTCACTCACTCTCTCAATCTCTCTCTCTCTCTTTCTACTTAGTGAGGCCCTCCGCAACTTCGTGAGACCCGGTTTCAAAATAAAGTATAAAAAATAGGGCCGGGGGCGTAGCGCGGAGGTAGAACGCCCCTGAGTTCAATCCCCGGTACCGCAAAAAAAAAAAAAAAAAAAGATTTGCTATGGGTAATCAAATATGTAATGGTTCTCCAAAGTCAACCATGTAATCTAGAGACTTAGGGCTCAATGTTATTGATTCTGCAGATACAAATATAGGTCATTTATTCCTTTCTCCTTCTTATTAGATGCCTTCAAAAATAGAAAACAATTTTTAGAAAAATCACAAGTCAATAGAAATCATAATGATAATACTGTATAAAACAGCATTTGAGCAAATTTTTAAAAAATAATAATTTATCCACAGAGAATTTCAATTTATACTTTTATAATCATATACATCATCTAAGGAAAATAAAAGCAAAAAATTTGCATTCAATTTTATCTTATGTTTCCACTTTAAAATATACAATCACCTCCTCTAGAAAGATTAGTGATGCAAGTGAATTATTACAGACAACTGGCTTCAAACCACTCTTATTTCCCGTAAACTATTTAGAAGTATATTAATTCTAGTTAATATGTATATGTATTATGTAATATGTATATGTATATAATATGTATATATATATATAATGTGTGAATCTTAGTTGGTTGACCAAGTCAGGTCAACCTGACTTAATCCATTAGTTAATTAATTAATTAATCCATTAGTTAATTAATTAATTCCTATAATTAATCAGGCAGAAGTATAAATTTTGAAGGATTTATAACTACTACTAACAGCAGGTAAGTTATTAACACCCTTAAAATCAAGAATTCTAGGCTAAAATGTTTCTTATAGTGATATCACAAAATTTTGTAAAATTTTGGTTAATGAAGTTAATCAAATACCTTCAAAAAGATTTTAAATTTTTGCTGTAATATAATTTTTAAATATGTATAGCTGTTTATAGTCTAATGTTAAAGATTAATAATTATAAAAAATGTACAAGAAGACTAAAATGAAATTAAACCATTCAATACAGACTTCCCTTTAAGGTTATTTGTATGCTAACAAAGTAAAGTTATAAAAATTAGTCATTATAAATCTCTTTCCTGAGAGAAAATAACACAGTTTGAATGTTGCACATTAATTTTGGTGGAAAATAAGAAAAAATATGATCTGCTTTATTAAAAGAGGGACAAAACCATGTTAACCCTAGCATAAAAATAATTACAAAGAATTTAATGAATAATTTCACAGGAAAAATAAACATTCAGCATATTTTCAATACAACTATAATAACTCATTACTTTTCACACATCCAAAATCTCTTCTAGTTCTTTACAGCATTAAGATTTTCAATAATTAATGATTTTAAAATCAAGAATAAATTGATGATATAGTCAACATAAATAATTTCATGCAGAAAATGTGATAACAGAATTAAGCCCCCAAATATTGTTAGCATTTTTTCCAACCTACAACTACACTTTCATTTCTCCAAGTTTAAGTTAATTTGTGTTTACATATACTTTTACATAGTTTGAGTGTAAACATCATGGTTTTGACATTAAATGGGCTAACATGCACCTTGACTTTCTACAACAAAAATTTCTCAAGGTTTATTTCAGAATACTAAAATGATGTCAATGCAGAAACTCTCTAGGCATCTGTCATAGCCTGGAGATTTAACAGATTTAATGCACACTTTATATACATTATTTTGCAGGTGAATGGATAGTGCTTTTATCAATATGAAATAAACCTCAGGTTCTCCAAATATGTGGAACAAGCTAATTTCCCCTTGTGTTCTCCAACCAGGCACACATATTTCATGGAAATAGAAGCATAAAGTATTTTGTCAACCTCAAGATAAACTTTTTGTATATTTTCTTACATAATTCTCATTTATTCCATGGATTAAATTTTACAAGTTTATAACTATTTCTTAACATAATCTTAAAACTCAACACTGAGCCTCAACAGTTTTAGAAATTCATTCTTCAGGCTTTAAACCAGTGCTTTCTAAACAGATGTTAAGAGAAAAATAAATAATGTGATATGTGTTATGAGGGGGAAAATCATTCCTTTGTGCACATAAACTTGGTTGTTTCCTAACCATTAAACAGACTTCAATAAGTAAATTTCTTTCCAAGTATTTTCAGAGCTTTCATTACATCAACACAAAATGTTAATATCTGAGAAGAGAATTTAATATGCAACATTTCCCAAGAATATTTGACCAAAAAAAAAAATAGACAACTGAATATCTCTGGTAAATTTCATTTACACTGAATGGAATGAAAAGTTTTTCAGATAAGTATTTTTGGTGTATTCCAAATAAGAGAATTCTAAAATTCTCCACACAGAAACTGTGATTTTTTTTACTCTTCTAACACATACCCCCCTTTTAGTTTACATTCAAGAAAGAAAAAGGAACATCAAGTGTCCATTAACCCCTAAAGGCAATTGTATCTTCATCTTTTCTCCCTACTGAAAAATTCCAATACCTTCAAGCTTCCTTCTGAAGTTTCATTTTAAAACACATGAGTCATTTTAATGCTCTCTAAATCATCCACAGCTTGTCTATAACTTAATAATTTCAGTTCTAAATTTAAAAATGGAACTATGAAGATCATGTTAATTTTTTAAAATAAGAGTGCTACATTACCTACTGCTTAGGAAACACTATATATCAGATCTGTGACCTAGCACTAGTTGTACAGCCCAAAATCCAGGGAAGAGATTCTGAAGAGAGTTGACAACTCTCTTTCATTGGTTCTTTCCTCTATTTCTGCCATTTTTCTTATATAGTTTTAATAGGAAAGACAATATGTATAAGACTCAACTTTTTATCACCTTATTTAAACTCTACTCCTATCTTAACCAGGAAATTGGATTTCTGCTACAGAAACTTTACTGCACAAAATATTTATGCATTCAGGATATAAGATTCTCTCCATTTTCAAATGAAAAGGGTTTTGATTTGAAAATACAGTCTGAAGGAAGAAAACACCATTAAAGTGCAATTTATCTTAAAATAATCATAACCTAATGATCAAAGGCTTATCCTTATTTCCTCAAGAGAAAACTATCTTCATGTGCATCTGATATAAACACCAAACAAATGAATTCTTTAGGACTGACTTCCCTTTATATCAAAACTGCATTATTAAAAACAAAATCCCAAACACCAAACTTCACAATCTTTAGGGACTTAGATATCTGGAGATTACGTTTAAGAGCTAAAATAAAGAATGAGACAGACTATTCAGTTGCCAGTTGGTAGGACACAACCAGCTGGTGATATGGTGATGGTGGCTGTGGCTAAAGGGTGACTGATAGCAGGGAAGGGAGGATCAGGCAAAAAAAGATACAGAAGACGACAGACTAAGAAGCAGCACAGAGTGGTGTGTGTGTGTTGAGGTGGGGTGGTGGTGTAGATTATAATTGCAAAGGTCAAACAGAGGCAAAGCCAAGAGTGATGGTGGCAGGAGAAGCGAGGGGGGAAACAGCAGTGGTCATTCCTGCATGATCCTTGTCATATTTGTAGTCTGGGTGCAGAACTTAAAGGAAGTCAAAAGTGGGTAGCCAAGCCAGGCATGGTGGTGCATGCCTGTAATACAAGTACTTGGGAGGCTGAGACAGGAGAATCACAGATTCAAAGCCTGTGATTATCAGCAGCCTAGTGAGATTATCAGCAACTTGGCGAGACCCTGTTTCAAAACAAAAAATTTAAAAAGGGCTGGGGTGTAGTTCATAGGTAGAATGACTCTGGGTTCAATCCCCAGTACAAAAAAAGAAGAAGGAGGAGGAGGAGGAGGAGGAGGAGGAGGAGGAGGAGGAGGAGGAGGAAGAGGAGGAGAAGGAAAAAGTGGATAGCATATGAAAGGTAGGAAAGTCCACTAAGCTAAAAGAAGAGTTATGTCAGAATAGGGAGAACAAGCTCCAAGCCAAGTGTCAAGGAATACAGTTGGGATTAGAAATGTCCTATTTATCAAGGTTCAGTAGCAGGAGGAGCAAGGGGCTGCATATTGAAGTGTAGATAAATTCCAAGGCATGTTTTATTGCAGCTTCAGCTATCACTTACTAATGTTCCTGCAAGAGTCTCACCTTCCTTTGTCCCGCCTTAAAAGCTTCTGATCAGTGTAGGTGATGGAGCCCTCTCAGTGGGCATGCAGGTGAGAGCAGTAGTGATTGCCGCAGTGGGCACAGCAGTTTAGGGATGGTGGTCAATGCCAGGAGCTGAGGAGCCGCCTTGATCACTGAGAAAGGGGGAGCCTAGTAGCAGTAGGGAGCACAGTAAAGCAATTTTTTATTATATACCTTTATTGGTGCATTATAGTCTCATATCATCATGTAAATCATAGTGATAGTGACATACATGCACACAACACTTGGTGGGCTTTTCCCCAGATCCCTCCCCATTCTCCTCCTCTTCCCCATACAGTGTATTGAGATTGACATTGGTATTCTCATATATGTACATAAAGTTTATGGAAGTAATTCCTTCATTGACACTCTCTCTCCCCCATCCCCTTCCCCTAAACCACTTCCCTGGACCCACTGAAGTTTCTCCTCTCTTATCTGAAGCCCCTAAAAGACTTTATTTTTAAAAAACAAGCCAATCAAGAAATAGGCAATTGAGCTAAATAGACACTTCACAAAAGAAGAGATACAAATGGTCAATAAATATATGAAAAAATGTTCAATATCATTAGCAATCAGGGAGATGCAAAACAAAACTACACTGAGATTCCATCTAACCCTAATCAAAATGGCAATCATCCAAGAAGACTAAAAACAATAAATGTTGGTGAGGATGTGGGGACATTGGAACTCTTCTACACTGTTGGGATTGCAAATTAGTTCAGCCGCTATGGAGATCAGTATGGAGATTCCTTAGAAAATTGGGAATGGATTCACCATATGATCCAGCAGTACCACTCCTGGGTATCTTTCCAAAGGGACTGAAATCAAAGTATTACAATAATGTATGCATATCTATGTTCACAGCAGCACAATTCACAGTAGTTAAATTATAGAACCAACCTAAGTGTCCATCAACAGATGAACAGATTACAAAATTGTGGGATATACACACAATGGAATTCTACTCAACAATAAAGAACAAAATTATGTCATTTGCAGAAAATGGATGGACCTGGAGAACAGTAAAGCGATTTTAAATCTAGCTACTAGATTCCTGTTGCTGTCACATGGCCTTGCAGTCATGCAGGAATCAGAATCCAATTAAAGGAGTTTAATAAGGATTACATATGGCAGGGTAAAGGGAAATAAAAAGGAATACTTCAGAACCCAGAGAATATCAACTGGAGTAAGTTATTATTGGCCTAAGGAAAGGGGGAAAGTATTATTACTGGAGTATATTTAGAGCTGGAAGCATGGACCAAAGGCCACTTAGTCAGGGTTGTAGTCATGGAAGGATGCAGCCACTGCTAGAAATAATGTCCCAGGCCAGGAAAAAATAGGGGAAACAACCAAAACTTTCTCTCCTACTCTTTGTTTTCCAGCTATTGATTTTCATCTGTTGGATTTCAATAAGAAGCCAGCTGTCAAGGGAGCCTGAGTAGCCTGGATAGAAGCAGTTTCTAGAGGTCAATGTCAGACTCCCAAGTCATAGACAGACAAGAGCAGATCTTCTGGTTTTAAATGGGGTGTTTTTTAGACAATAGACAATGGATACAGCACCAGTGGGACACACAGTTAAACCATGCCTGGAAATAAACTCTCCTGGCCATAAATCATCATTACTATATGGTTTCCCTATAGTATGGTTTCATTAAACTACAAGATTTGGGTCATGAGTGGCAGGAAGAGTTACTAAAATACATTCCAGAACCCACATGTACACCATGCATTATTTGCCAAAGAATGGAAGCTATTAACCAGAGCAAACAGAAAATGTGTGCTGAGCAGTCACCTTTTATTTGTTTCTAAATTCTCTGATGCAATTTTAATCATAGAAAACATATTATAGATACAGTAGCTATTCAGATAGTCCTGAGCTTACCCTTATCCAAAAGAAGGCTTCTTTAACACCAAAAATTGGATAAGTAACTACAAAATAGAATGGCTTTGTAATCCCTTTTAGACTACTTTCTATGTTGTCATTTTACTTAAAACTTCAGAAAGGACAGGGACATTCAAGGAACTAGAATATTTTTTCCAACATCAGATATATTTTCTCTGTTATTTGAATGGTAATGATGAAAAATTGTTTTGTTTTAATGCTGGTCATTTAAAACTGATCTCTTAATTTCTTAGCAAAGGCTATAATAATTTCTGTTTTTTGTCTCAGCAAGTGCTGGACTCACTTAAGATTTGATAAGTTGATGTTAAAAGGGTGTTTCAGACATGCCCTAATGATGTAGAACAAGTGTTGATTTTGTTTTTGCTGCTGCAGGTTGGTCAGTTTGTTTCTGGAGGTACTTACAAAGAGTAGCCAGTTTGGTCCAGGTGGTTCATCTGACCCAAAAGCCATTATTTCCTCTTAGAATATCCATCTCTCATTAAAGGATGCTAGTCTTTCTTCTTGATTAAATGCATTCTGTAGATTTTTTGTTACATTTTTCTCTAAAAATTACTTTTCTTTTATTGAGCTGATGAAGATAAAATGTCACAAAATAATGCTTTGATGAACACAAGAGATTTTTATACTCATCCATACTATTAAAAGAGGATCAAACTTTATAACATGGAAACACCATATATTTCAAGTGAAAATAACAGCTTTAAAGGGTAAGATAATTTTCAAAAATAAAATCAACTTCTCTGTAGCAGACAATGAGGATGGCAGAAGGAAGGATGTGAGAAATGGTGGCCACACTGGGAGCACAGTTAAAGCATTATGCCAGCTGCGACAATGACACTGCAGATTATATGGAGAAAAGTATTAAAATAATTCAACAACAACAACAAAAAATCAATGGAACAGAAGAGGAAAATCATGGCTATGGTGGACAGTAAGGAAACAAAAGCACTCTTTTCCATGGGAGCCTTTGTTGCCACTTTTCTAACACTTCAGTGGTTGAAAGGAAATCAAACTGCGAGAACTTACTGCCACTCCAGTGAGCCCTAGGGGATTTGTCACAAATTTGGAACCTGAGTGGCCTCAAGCTTCACAGTTCTGGTCCTCAGAAGTGACAGAAATCAAAGGGACCAACAGAGAAAGTAGAGCATTAGTTACACAGAACTGAGCACTAACACATTTTCAACTGTGGGGCAACTTCAAGCCACCTTTTCAGTTTTACATTAGACCAAATGACCAAATAATTTCCTCCCAAACAGGCACAATACTTAAGAATTTCCAACAACAACCATTATTTTGTAGCTATTCACAGATAATTCTGAACTTACTCTTGCCTAGAAAGAAGGTTCTTAAACACTAAAAAATTGGATAAATGGTCACAAAATAGTGGCTTTGTAACTCCTCTTAGACTATTTATATAGTATCATGTTACTAAAAACCTAAGAAAGGATAGGAAAATTCAAGAAACTTAGCTTTTGATATCAGAGAGATACTGAAGTTCGACAGCCTAATCTAGGAGTAGATTATACACACACCATGCAATTGACCCCAAGTGCATGATGTCTTCTATTCCCTGAATTCTGATATTCTCACCAGAAAAAATATTTCTGCTCTTTGCACTTTAAACAAAAGTGTATTAATTGAAACACTTATTTAATGTTGGCTCACTCTGAATCAGTGTTTCTTAAGTGAGGTCAATGGAATGCAATCACCTGGAGTATTTGATCAAAATGTAAATTCTTAGCCCCATACCCTGGTAATTCATATGCATATTAAAATTTGAAAACCACTGACTTCACTGCTATAAAGAGCTCCTATATTATTTCAGTAACAAGAAGATAAACATTAGAATGTATATCACTACCCTTTTGATCCTTTAGATTTTAAGAAAAACAGGAGTTTGGGAAATGAATATTTTGAGTAATTCAACTAGGTCTAAAAATTCTCTAATATGAATCAACCAGAATAAGTAGGTTGATATTCATCATTCCATACTCCATCCAACCCTCACCTTCTGTTTAATGATTTTGGATTAAAGTTGATTCTAGAATTCTGTGTAATTGGTATTTTCTACTTCTATAGAATGGAAGGAAAACACCTAAGCTTACAGATTAATCATAATTCTGGCTGATTTTAGAATATTTTTATAATCATCACTATTCTAAATTTCAAAAATTTATATATTAAATTAGAAATAAATTGATACTAAGTAATAAAATCTATGGACTCTTTTCAAATAACGTTTTTTTCTACAAATATAAATTATACAATCTAAGCTATAAAGAACTTCTATCTATTTAAGGAAACTTCCACTGAGCATGAACTACTAGAGAAACTAATGTAGAAAAAATCAAAATAGATGTATATGAGGAGGAAGCATAATTATCACTATATGAAGATGAAATTTGATTCCTAGAGTAAAAAATGTTTAAATCTATTTGGAACAGCTATAGAACCTGGGTTGGTTATAAATAAAAAAAAACAAACTTTCCTATCTACCAACAATAAATAGAAAATACGAAAGTAAAAGAAATATGCACAATACAAACAGAAATATAAAATAGCTAGGAATCTTTGTTAGCTTTTACTGGGGGACAAAGAAGATGTGGTCCTCTTTCTTCCCCCTTCTGGTTCCATTCTGAACAATTAAGTCAAAGTCACTGGGTAAGGCTGCATATATTAGGCACCCTCATGGGTTAGGGTTTGGATGCATGGTGGCCCAGAGCAAGGTGTCAGAGCCTGAGCAGAGTGAGGAGGCATTTCATACAGGAAGGGAACCCAGTGTGGGAATCGGGGTCTTGGAGGGTGAAGAGGCATAACCAGAGGGGCAAGGACAGACACAGGCTGCTGGAGCCCAAATAGAATGAGGAGGGCATTCCTGTAGGAGGGAAGCCCAAAGGAGTCTTAGACCCCAGATGGGGTTGGGAGGCCAGCTATGCAGAGGAGGGGCAGTAGCAGCAATGGAAGACTGGTTCCTTAAAAAGCAATTTATTAATAGGTAAATATCTGAAGAATAATAAAATTCATGTTTCACTAACCAATACAAAAGTTGCAAATATGAAAAGGGAGAAAATCACAATGAATTGTGTGGTACTTAATTATAATTTGTAGTATTAGTATGTACTTTTTCTTTTCTTTTTTTTTCAGTACTGGGGAATGAACCCAGGGGCATTCTACCTCTGAATTATACTCCCAGCTGTTTTTATTTTTTTATTTTGAAGTAGGGTCTTGCTAAGTTGCTGAGGCTGGCCTTGAACCTGCAATCTTTTTGTTTCAGACTTCCAAGTACTGGGATTATAGGCATGGGCCACTGAGCCCTGCTATATTCTTTTTTTTTTTTAATAGAAAGATATAGAAACATAAAGAGATGTAAATGTCTGTGGATATATATTTTCTCCTGTTCTGTTCACTGAGAAAACCTACAAAAAGGGATATCCGATTGTAAAAAGGACAACTAACACCGAGATCCTGGCTTTTAATATCATTTACCTTTCATGGCAAAAAGACTTCTAGAAAAGAGTATAGGGAAAAAACTAGATGACCTTGTGTTTGACAATAACTTTTTCAACACAACACCAAAGACGCAATCCATGAAAGAAATAATTGATAAGCAGGACTTCATTAAAATTAAAAGCATCATCTCTGCAAAAGGGACTGTCAAAAGAATGAGACGCAAGCCCAGACCAGGAGAAAACATCTGCAAGAGACACATATGATCAAGGACTCTTATACAAAGAAGTCTTAAAAGTTCAACAATAAGAAAATAACAACAACAAATAATTAAAAATGACCCCAAATCCTTAATGGACACCTCACCAAAGGGTTTATACAGATGCAAATAAACACAGGGAAAGATGTTATATGGCATACATTATTAGAAAAAAATGCAAAAGAAAGCAATAATGAGTCACATCAACACATCTATTAGGAATGGTCAAAATTCAAAATACTGACAATACCAAAAGTTAGTGAGGAGGTGGAGCAAAAGGAACTTCAATCACTGCTGGTGGGAATATAAACTTGTACGGCCTCTTTGGATGACAGTGTGGTGGTTGGTCACAATGGCAAGCACACTCTCACCATAGGATCCAGCAGTAACACTCCTTGGCATATACCTCAAGACTTGAAAATTACATCTAAACAGAAACCCTCACATAGGGGTATAGCACTTTTATTTATAGTTTTCAAAACTTAGAAGCAACCAAGATCCTATGGATTAATAAACTATGGTGTATACTAATGGAATATTATCCAGTGCTAAAAAGAAATGAGTTATTCAGACATGAAAAGATACGGAGGAAAATAAAATGTGTATTACTAAATGAAATAATCCAATATGAAAGGCTATATACTGTATGATTATACAACTGGGCATGATCTCTCTATATCTCCTCCAAAATATTGTAATTATTAATTACAAAGGAGAAAGGAATACCTTTACAGGGGAAGACTGGCAGATACCACCTTAATTAAGAACTGCCTGAGGGAATGCAATGAGAAAAGAATAGCTTACCTTCTGTGATATTCTTTCCAATGATGCATGCTACAAAGCTAATCATGAAGAAAAATCAGACAAACCCAAACTAAAGGACTACAAAACAATTGCCCTATAAATCTTAGAAGTGTCAAGGTGTAAAGTCAAAGAAAGATTGAGGCACTGCATCAGACTGAACAAGGATCTTTAGACAGAGCAACAAAACACAAAACCAAACATGATTTGAAATTGGGTCCTTTTGCTATAAAATCTATTCTTGGACTACTTGGGAAAAATTGAATGGGGTCTGAGGATTACATGGAGTAATATATCCATGTCAATTTCCTAATTTTTATGGCTATTGTGATTACGATGGAGAAAGTCCTCATTTGTAGGAAATGTACATTAAAGTATTTAAAGGGGAGAAGAGCAACTCACTTTAAAATAGTTTAAGAAAAAAATTGTTTTACTCCTTTTGTAACTTTTTACATGTTTAAGATAATCTCAAAATAAAAAATAAAATAGCTGGGCATGGTGACACACACCTATAATCCTAGTACAAGAAAGGCTGAGACAGGAGTATTGCAGGTTCGAGGCCAACTTCAGCAATGTAGTGAGATTCTCAGCAACCTAGTGAGACCCTGTTTCAAAACAAAATAAGAAAAGGGCTGGGGATATAGCTCAAAGATATAATACCCCTGGGTTTAACCTCCAATACCAAAAAAGATATAATAAAACAATATTTGAAAAAATTAAGAGATGAACTAAGTTATGAATTATAAAAATCAGTAGTATAAGATTATTTAAAATTCACTTGATTTAATATAACTCGAATTACATTATTTTTAACTTAACATGTATCCTACAATCTACCTGAAAGAGGACAAGAATATTAAGAAAATAATGACAAAAAAGGTAAATCGCAGGCCTGTATTTCCTGCCATTATTAAAAAATGTTAGAAATATGAAATAGATTAAAACAATGTAGCATTTTCCCCAAATAAACAGATCAGTAAAATTGAATTAAAAGTCAAGAAGATTTTAGTACACATAAGAATTTTGTATATGATAACATATTGCAAATTAGTAAAAATTTTCTGTGTGAAAATGGGTTATTCAATACTAATACTAAGATCTTTATACTTCACAACAAACAAAACATGTTCTAGATGCAACTAAAAATTACTTGTAAAAACTCAAGTCATAGAGTTATCTAAAGAAAACATGGTTAACATGTGTATAGTATGGTGTCACAGAATCTAAGCATGATGTCTAAGAAAGAAACCATAAAGAACACATTGAAGCTTAAAAACGCACACGGTACAAACTGACCTACCCACATCTCTGAGTCTACTCCCTATTACAGAGGCCACAGGTCCACGGACCTCAACACCTGGAACATATCAACATTACCATTGCAGCAGACAGAAAGAATCCTAGAGTAACTGCAACCCAGTAGAAATAATCTACTGGCAAAACAACAATGGGATGATATGGGACACAGATTTCAAAGAAGGTATTGAAGGGTGATAAACACACAACAGAGAGCTAAGAATAACCATACAGTAGAGGCTAGTCATTTTAAGGCATACCTAGTAGTAAATATCTACCCCCAGAACAAGTTACTATACAGAGAGAGTGATTGATAGATACCAAAAGCAACAAAGATATAAACTTAAGAAACCTGAAATCATGAGAAGGAAGAATAAAAGAAACAATGAGTTCCCACAACTCCACAATAACAGAACCAGCCAACTCAGAAATGAAAAGATTGTCAGAAGGACAATTCAGAAATTTAATAGTAGAAATGATACAGGATTTCTGAAAAGAATTTAGAGAGAACCTAAAAGGAATGAAGGATCAAATAAACAAGAACCTGACACCCAGAACAGGAATCAAATAGAAGCTCTGAAAGAAGTGAAGGATGCAATAATTGAAAGGAAGGCATCAATACAAACTATCAACAGTAGATTAGACCACATGGAAAACAGAATCTCACTCTTAGAAGACAACCACTCCAAAAGTGAACGCATAGAATATAGTATAGAAAACACAATTCGACAGCATGTATTCGACATTGACAAGATCTTGGCCAATTTTAAAAGAGCAAACCAAAGAATAACAGGCATAGAAGAGGGAATAGAAGCTGAAACCAAAGGAATCAATAGTCTTTTCAGAGAAGTAATATTAGAAAATTTTCCAAACATAGAAAAAGAGGTTGATACATAGGTGCAAGAAACATATAGAACCCCCAATAGACAAGATAAGAGAAAAGGGTCACCACGCCACAAAATAGTCAAATTGACTAACTTAAGAGGCCAAGGAAAGAATCTTAAAGGCAACAGAGCAAAAGACCAAGTAACATTCAGAAGCAAACCGATAAGAATCATTTCTGACTTTCCAAATCAAGTCATGAAAGCCAGGGGGGCCTGGAGCGACATAGTCCAAACTCTGAAAGAAAACAACTTCTAGCCAAGATTTATCTACCCAGCAAAGATATCTATCAAATTTAATGGGGAAATAAAAACCTTCCACGACAAAGAACCTGAAAGAATTTATGTCTGCCAAACCAGCATTAGAGAAAATAGTCAACGAGATTCATTATAAAGAAGAGATAATGAATAAATGCCAGAACCAGGGAAACAATAATTTCCATCAAATGACCAACTAAGCAACGAAAAAAACTACCTCAAACAGAAGTTAAAACTCAAAATGTTAGGAATTAAAACTCATCTCTCAATAACCATGCTGAATATAAATGGAGTCAATTCCCCGATCAAAAGACATAAGGTGGTAAAATGGATCAAATATCTTAATCCAGCTATATGCTGCCTGCAAAAAACATACCATACAAGTAAAGACACTCACAAACTAAAGGTAAAGGGCTGGAGCAAGGTAATCCACGCTAATAGTACGCGTAGACAAGCAGGAATAGCAACTATGATATCAGACAAATTAGACTTCAAGCCTAAACTTATCAGAAGAGACAAAGCAGGTCATTTTTTACTGGTAAAAGGAACAATCCAATAAGAGGACATAACAATAATCAGCATTTATGCCCCAAATATAGGTGCAACTACTTTCATAAAACAAACTCTTCATGACATTAAGTCAAACATAGATCCTAATACAATAATATTGGGAGACTTCACCACTCTTCTCACACCACTCGATCGATCTTCAAGACAAAAGGTCAGTAAAGATGCCTCAGACCTAAGGAACAACATAAACCAAATGAACCTACTAGACACAAACAGAATATTCCACCCAACTACAGCTGAATTCACATTTTTTTCAGCTGCACATGGAACCTTCTCTAAAATAGACCATATCCTAGGCCACAAAGCAAGTACTAGTAAATTTAAAAAATGTGACATAATCCCCTGCGTCTTTTCAGATCATAATGAAATGAAACGAGAAATCAACTGTAAGAAGACACAGAGAAATATCATAAACACGTGGAGACTGAACACCACACTGCTGAATGAAGAATGGGTCATAGAAGAAATAAGGGGAGAAATTAAGAAATTCCTAGAAACAAATGAAAATAGAGAAACAATGTATCAAAATCTCTGGGACACTTTGAAAGCAGTATTAAGAGGAAAATTCATAGCACTGAGTGCTCACATAAGAAGAACAGAAAAGCACCAAATAAATAACCTAATGACACACCTCAAACCCCTTGAAAAGCAGGAACAGTCTAATCCCAAAGCCAGTAGAAGACAGGAAAGTAGTAAAATTAGAGCAGAAATAAATAAAGTAGAGAATAAAAAAATAAAAAAAATCAACAAAACCAAAAGCTGGTTTCTTGAAAAAATAAACAAGATGGATAAACCATTAGCCAACCTAACCAATCAAAAGAGAGAGCGAATCAACCAAAATTACTAAGAGATGAAAAAGGAAATATTACCACCAACAGCATAGAAATCCAGAGGATTATCAGAAACTACTTTAGAAAGTTATACTCCAACAAAATGGAAAACATAGAAGAAATTGACAAATTTCTAGACAAATACAACCTTCCCAAAGTGAACCAAGAAGATATAGAAAAATTAAATCAACCAGTAACAATCAAAGAGATTGAAGCAGCAATAAAGAGCTTACCATCAAAGAAAAGCCCAGGACCAGATGGTTTCCCAGGTGAATTTTATAATACCTTTATAGAAGAGCTAATCCCAATATTCCTCAATTTATTCCATGAAATAGAAACAGGACTCTCCCAAATACATTCTACAAAGCCAACATCACATTAATACCAAAACCAAATAAAGACAGCACAAGAAAAGAAAACTACAGGCCTATATCATTGATGAACTTAGATGCAGAACTTCTAAACAAAATACTAGCAACACACATTCAAAACAACATCAAGAAATTATACATCATGACCAAGTTGGGTTCATCCCAGGGATGCAAGGCTGGTTCAACATATGTAAAACAGTCCACATAAACAGAACTAAAAACAAAATACATAATCATTTTAATAGATGCTGAAAAAGCATTTGACAAAATTCATCACCCATTCATGCTAAAAACACTGCAGAGAATTGGAATAGAAGGAACATACCTTGACATCATAAAGGCAATATACAATAGGCCCACAGCCAGCATCATATTGAATGGGGAGAAACTTCTAGAGTTGCCCTTAAAAACAGGAACAAGACAAGGATGTCCACTATTACCACTCCTTTTCAATATAGTACCTGAGACTCTACCCACAGCAATAAGGCAAGAGAAGAAAATAGAAGTACAAATAGGAAAAGAAGAACTGAAACTATCTCTATTTGCAGATATCATGATATTATACTTAGAAGACCCAACAAATTCAACAAAAAGGCTTATAGAACTGATCAACAAATTCAGCAATTGGAAAAAAGATAACCTCTTCAACAAATAGTGCTGGCAAAACTGGCTAACCATGTGCAGAAAAATAGAAATAAACTCCACTTTCTCACCTTATACAAGAGTCAATTCAAGATGTATCAAAGACCTAGAAATCAGGCCAGAGACCTTATAGCTATTTGAAGAGAGCATAGGTCCAACACATAGGCACAGGTAAAGACTTCCTCTACAAGACCCCAAAGGCACAGGAAATTAAATTGAGGATCAATACATGGGATTGCATTTAACTGAAGAGCTTCTGTGCAGCAAAGGAAACAATCAAGAACCTCTACAGAGAGCTGAGAGAATGGGAGAAGATTTTTGCCAGCTACTTCTCTGATAGAGGACTCGTATCTAGACTAGAGAACACAAAAAACTTACCACTAAAAAAACAAATAACCCAATCAAAAATGGGCAAGTGAACTAAATAGACCCAGTTTCAAAATAAGGATAAAAAATAGGGCCGGGGGTGTAGCTGGGACATAGAACGCCCCTGGGTTCAATCCTCAGTACCATGGAAGCTTTGTGGTTCAGAAATTGTTTTGAATGATTTCATATTTTTTATTTCAAATAAATACTTTGAGGCACCTATTACAACAAAACACAGTGCCATGCTCAATGTGTCTGCCTGCATGTATGATTACTGACACCCTAAATGTCATGGACTCGACATTCAAACAGCAATAAACAGAAATGTGGGAAGCTGGTTGCTTTTGTTTAGCAGTATTTGAAACCATTGAGAAACTAAACAGCAGGACCTACAAGAATTGTATGTTCACAGCAGGCTCATTCATGTGTTTATGATAATTAGAATTAAATGCCTTCTGATTCTTTTGTGTGCAAAAAAATTATTAAAAATTTAAAATAAATTTTAATATTAATATCTTTAATTTAAATATTTTATTTATTAAAATTAGTCACAAGAATTGTGAGTAAACCTTAATCTGTGAAGAATTAAGGGGCAGAAAATTTTAAAGATAATTAAAATATCTAAAGAATGCAATTAATTTAATATTTTGCATCCCCTTGGCAATTTGTGTAACAACAAATACATGAAAGTTATACATGGAAGAAATTTTTATGAGTTAGAAAAGAATCGTATCATTGATAGAGACCCAAACATCATAACTTTGAAATTGCAAATAATTGTTGCAAACAATCTGTTGTTAGTATACTTCTATGTAGTGTATGATATAAAACTAGGTAATGCAAATAACTAGTTTTAGTATTTGATACATATTTTCTAAGACATATTTAAACCTATACAATGATAAGAAAATATTAATTACTAATTTTATAAAGAAAATGATTGTTTCCATGAAGGTAGAAATGCTTATATGCCTCAGAGAAATAAGCAAAATAGGACACCAGTCTTTTCAACTGAATAGATTATTTTGAGAAATGAGCTGAACTGGCCGGGCGTGGTGGCGCACGCTTGTAATCCCAGTACTTGGGAGGCAGAGACCGGAGGATGCGGGTTCGCGGCCAGCCTCAGCTCACTCACTCTCTCTCTCTCTCTCCCTGCCTCTCTCTCTCTCTCCTTAGTGAGGCCCTCCACAACTTCATGAGACCCGGTTTCAAAATAAAGAATAAAAAATAGGTCTGGGGGCGTAGCTCTGAGGTAGAATGCCCCTGGGTTCAATCCCCAGTACCGCAAAAAAAAAAAAAGAAATGAGCTGAACTATCACACCAACAACTTTTAAAAATAATTTTAAACTATAAGAACAGACACTACACTTGATCTTAGCCAAAAGGCCTATGTGAATATACCAACGTCAATCTCAGTACTCTGTATTGGAAACGGGGGAAAAGGG
>PVJS01013005.1:0-42796 GCA_004027185.1 Glis glis
CCTATATCTAGAAGACCCAAAGAACTCAACCAAAAGTCTACTAGAGCTAATTAACAAATTCAGCAAAGTAGCAGGATACAAGATCAACCTAAAAAAGTCAGTAGCTTTCATATATGCCAACCATGAATCCACTGAGAAAGAAATCCAGAAAACAATCCCATTCACAATAACTTCAAAACCAATCAAATACCTAGGAATAGCCGGGCATGGTGGCGCACGCTTGTAATCCCAGTACTTCGGGAGGTGGAGACCAGAGGATCCGGGTTCGCTGCCAGCCTCAGCTCTCACTCTCTCTCTCCCTGTCTCTCTCTCTCTCTCTCTCTCTCTCTCTCTCCCTCCGTAGTGAGGCCCTCCGCAACTTTGTGAGACCCGGTTTCGAAATAAAGCATAACAAATAGGGCCGGGGACGTAGGGCAGAAGTAGAACACCCCTGCGTTCAATCCCTGGTACCGCAAAAAAAAAAAAAAAAAACAACCTAGGAATAAACTTAACCAAAGAATATATTGTTTTAGCCCGGCATGGTAGCGCATGCTTGTAATCCCAGTATTTTGGAGACTGAAACTGGAGGATCGCAGGCTTGAGTACAGCCTCAGCAAGTACTGAGACTTTCAATCAATCTAGTGAGACCCTGTTTCAAAAAATAAAAATAAAATAGGGCTGGGGGTGTAGCTCAGAGGCAAAATGCCCCTGGGCTCAATCCCCAGTACTGCAAAAAAGAAGGAATATATTGAATATATTTTTTGTTATTGTTGCATATATAATTTACTTTTATTTTTTATTTTCATACTTTTATTGGTGCATTATAGTCTCACATCATAATGTAGTTCATAGTGATAATGATGCACACAGCCCTCGGTGGGCTTTCCCCCGGCCCCCTCCCCACTCCCCCTTTCCCCATACAGGATATTGAGATTGACATTGCTATTCTCACATATGTACATAATTTCTATGGCAAGCAAATGTCAAAAGCATGAATAAAAAGTGGTATTTTGAGTTGGCATTTAAACTTATATGCATTATTACATTTTATGTAAAATTGGCATGTACTAACTTTATGGACATAAAAATTAAAGATCACAATCATAGCAACTAAGTGACAACTCAAGTTATTTAACTAAAAACTGCTGTTATCATGTACCATTCTTCATTATATGTTTCATTGTCCTTTATAGTTCTTTTTTCAGGATATTTATTCTAATAAGTGATAGGAAGCTACTTTAAAATGATACATTGCCTGGCTTATTAAAAATATTACTTTTTTTCAAATTATGGTAGTAGTCTGCAAGGTAGTCTTTTTTAAAACCTTATTTTAAAAACATTTTATTGAAATACAGAACATATACAGAAAAATGTACCAATTATGCAGGAATTATAAAAAGTGCTAGATAATAACCCAGATCAAAAAAGAATGCACCACTGGGCATGGTGGCACATGCCTGTAATTCCAGTACTTGGGAGGCTGAGATAGGAGGATCGCCAGTTTGAGACCAGTCTCAGCAACGTGGCGAGATCTTGTTTCAAAATAAAAAGTAAAAAGGGCTGGGGTTGTAGCTCAGAGGTAGAACGCCCCTCGGTTCAATCCCCAGTATCTATGAAGAATGACATTGGTATTCTGATAGGGATTTCACTGAATCTGTAGAGCACTTTTGGAAGGTTGGCCATTTTGATAATATTTATTCTGCCTATCAAGACCATGGGAAATATTTCCATTTTCTAAGATCTTCTTAAATTTCTTTCTTTAGTGTTTTATAATTTTCATTGTAGAGTTCTTTGACCTCCTTAGTTAGATTTATTACTAGGTATTTTATTGTTTTTGAGGTAATTGTGAACAGAATTGTTTTCTGGATTTCTTTTTCAGTGGATTCATAGCTATAGAAAAGCTACTGATTTTTTTAGATTGATTTTGTATCTCACTACTTTACTGAATAATTTCCTAATCAGCTCTAGAAAGCCTTTGAATTTGGAGGGGTCTTCTAAGTATAGGATCATGTCATCTGTAAGTAGAAATTTCAGTTCTCCTTTTCCTCTTTGTATTCCTTTGATTTCCTTCTCTTGCCTTATTACTCTAGCTAGAATCTCAAGTACTGTACTGAAAAGGAGTGGTGACAGTGGACATCCTTGACTTGTTGCTGATTTTAAAGGAAATTCTCACAGTTTCCCCCATTCAATACGGTGTTGACTTTGGGTTTATTGTATATTGCCTTTATGATATTAAGGTATGTTCCTTCTATTCTAATTTTCTGCAAGGTCTTTAACATGAATGGATGTTAGATTTTGTCAAATACTTTTTCAGCATCTATTAAGAAAAAAAAATGTATTCCAAGAGCCGTCTGTCCCCTCCCAGTTATTACCCTTTCCCCCCTCCCTAGAAAGATCAATGGTGACTTCTAACATTTAATATAATTGTAACTTTATATAAATGGAAATATGAATCAGGTACTATGGTGTCAGGCTTATTTTTCTCAAAAGTTTATGTGAGGTTCACACATGCTGTTGCTTGCAACTTTAGCTTCTTCATTTATATTGTGTGCAGTATTCTATTACATGAATATAGCATGGTTTACAGATCCATCCTACTTTTGAGCAATATCTGAGTCATTTTCAATTTAAGTTTAACATTAATAATAATGTTATATTCATTTACGAGCATTTTTCTTAGTTCTATGTCAAGGAGCAAAACTGCCAAATTGTTAAAATAAGTTAAGAAAGAAAGTTTACTACATGTAAGGGCTTTATTCCTTGTGTCAATTTACATCCTAAATATATTCCTGAGTTAATTTATTTCTAGTTGATTAACTAAAAGAAATTGAAAATACGGCAGTTAATCCAGGCAACCACAATCTTAAAGTGGTATCGCTAGGAAGTAAAAAGACAGACAAAAACAAGGCGATTTGAATCTTGTTCTGAAGTTATTGGTTTTACCGTAAAATATAGTCATCAAGGCCAAAAATAAAAGCCTGTAAATTTCTTAAATTTTGTTTTGGTTGTTGTCGTAATAGAAATTGAACCCAGGGGCATTCTACCTCTGAGCTACACCCCCAGCCCTATTTTACTTTTTTATTTTGAAACAAGGTCTCATTAAGTTACCATGCACAGGCCTCAAACTTATGATCCTCCTATCTCAAACTCAAGTACTGAGATTGGAATCATAGGCTTGTGCCACCTTGCCTGGCTAAATTTCTTAAATCTTAAATTCGTGTTTTCAAATTGTTTTACTTTTCAGAGCTGCCTCTTTAATTCTAATAATTCAAGTCAACTTTACTTTTGGTTTCATGTATTGCTTAGTATAAACTTCTTGAACTTTTGGTTTCAACATCTGCTAAATTTGAAATAAGAATTGAGCTTTCCCCTGAAGGTCTTTTCTGCCTCTAGTAATCAGAATCTTTTTAGAATCTACCTCTGTAAGAATTCTTTTGAAGTTATCTTCATAGTACAATTGGTTTGAATAGCAAATTGAAGACTATAGCAGATAAAAAATACATATATATATATATATATCTTAATCATTATAAATTCAAACTACAAAGAGTTTCTGAAAATCACTGCTACCAACATACTCTGCAAAAAGTTCTTACTTCAGGATTATGTAAATTAAATTTCAGTCACTCTCAACATTTCATTCACAACCCATGACAGCAGGTAAGTTTTAGTGATCTGTCAACCATAGCACTGAATAATTATTAGCCTTTTTCTTAGCCTGTGTCCAATGTTTAGGTTCCTACTGTTAAAATAAATGTTCAAGTATGTGCTCTGGAAAGTTGAAATGTCGATGCTTTTTCTAAAAGCATTTTATAGTTACTATATTCATTATTAATAGACCAGTGACTTATTTTTAGAGATTCTGTAGCTCGCACATGTGTCGTATACTACACATGATTCTTTTTGTATCACTCACTCTATAGTTTCAACCACATTTATTCATCTTTAAAAGGATTAACACTGATTTCCTGGAATACAGCAGAAGAATAAAATAGAAGTCAAAGTTACGCAGGTGATAAACCATCTGATATTTTCAAAATCATGATAAAAAGTCAGCGATGGATGTGCTGAAATGATACAACCAGGTTTTTCAAGTACTACTTGAGAGAAGTACTACCACTTACCTACAAATACTCTGATTAAATTAAGTGATTCAGTTTTTCAGGCTCTGCTGAGATCAGAATTCCCCCATTCACATGATGATAAAAGGCTTCATGTATCACCAATTACAGTGACCTTGTTCACCAGCGATGGAGAATTGAATATAATGCTGTCTTAGCAATAGCCTGCATTATAATATGAACAGGATTAGACATGACAGAAAATTGATCATTTTCCAGGTAGTTTAGGCCAGTCACAGAGTAATCAATCAGATTGTTGTACAATTGATGACACAGAGGTCAGAGAGTCCATATAACCAAGCTCTTTTTCACCACACTAGAGTTCACCCAGGTAATTCAGTCATTATGACAGCCAAAAATTTGTGATTGATTAGGTGATTTTCAGTGCAGTTCCCAGACAGCCTGCATCAGCCCCATGGTTTACCATTCAGCAAACTACTTTTCCATTTGAAAGGAAACTGCCTTTGAGTAAGGAAGAATTTAGGGGCCAAATAGCTTTCATGCTACTCAGCAGAAATGTGGGCTGGGCATTCAGTCATCAGTCCAGCTTAACCTTAGGACTGCTTCAATCCACCTTTACATGTATACTGGTTTCATAACTTAGTAGGACAGAATGATATTAATGCAACTAACTTTTATTATCAATTGTGCAATGGTAAAAGTGAGATTCTAATCTTTATATTGATTGATAAAAATCAAAATCAAGTTGAATTCAAATAATCCACATCTTCCCCAAAAAATGTTCAATAAGGATATAGTCTAAGAGTCTCTTTCCATTGGGAAGATTTCCTTGAAGATATACCACTTAATAAAGAATTTTAAAGGACTTACATGTCCTTATGTGTTAGCAGGATGAAACATAAAGGGAGCTTATTCCTAGCATACAGATTTTGGAAATATAGGCATAAGAGTGTCAAATAACATATTGCATCCAGGAAACAACACCCAACTCAGTGTGGCTGGAGAAAGCAGGAGACATGGCTAGGGAGGTAATTCTAGGGCGTTCATACTAAACTTTGAGGTTAAAAGTGTATCATTAAACTGTGCTGGTGATATTTTTAAGCAAGGAAGAAATGTGTTCAGAAATGCAGTCTTAAAATTTTTACCCTAGACCCTGGGCACAAGGTTGACTAAAATGGGATATGTCTGCAAATAGAAGGACATTCTACAAATAGAAAGACATCACAACAGTCCAGGAAACAAACAGGTTAAAACCAAGGCAGTAATGGCATGAGTGGATGGGCTCAGACAAGAGTTAGTGAACTAGATGGGAATTAATTATCAACTGAATATGGACAAGATAAACATAAAGCAGGTTCTAGGATGATATTTAAATTTCTACCTCAAAGTAAACACATGTTCAGTTGGAGACAGGAAAAGTCCAAGTACCTAGGGCACATCCCCACAGAGGAGTGTCCAATAGGCGATTGAGATGTGAGATCTTGAACAGACATATGAACGAGGCAATTATTAGCATACAGAAGGTAGTGTAAGGCATAGAGGTAGACAATGTCAACCGAGGAAAACCTACTGCAAGAAAAATAAAAGAAACCTGGAAAACAGATACCACAGTATATCAAAAAGAAAAAGAAAAAGAGTGATATAGGTTTGTCCCATCAGATAACCCTTGGCCTAATGACAAGGATAGAAAGTAATTAGTCATTTAACAGCCAAAATATTCTGATTATTTGAATAATTATCAGTTCTATGTCATGGGAATGTTGCCAAGCAATGAAGGGAGGTGAAAATTTCAGATTGGCAAGGACAGTGTCCATACCATTAAGACCTAGATTATGATTACATGAAAGTGAAATCACATGAAAGTAGCCAGTAGGTATGTCCATCAGGGGATCTTTATTGAATTCAGTGGTGGTAAGCATGTTTATATTCTGATAATAGAGACAGGTGCTTGTTTGGGGTTAAACTGACATTCCAAAAAATTTGTGTCAAAGTCCTAATCACCAGTGTCTCAGAATGTGACATTATTTGGAAAATGCGCTGTTGCAGATGTAATTAGTAAGGATGAGATTATATGGGATTAGGGTGGGCCTGTAATCCAACTGGTGCCCTTGTAAGAAGATGGTCCTGTGAAGACACAGAGAGAACACCATGGAACTTACAGAGGGAGAGACTAGAGTGACCCAGCTGCAGGCCAAGGAACACCAATGACTGATGGCTACCATCAGAAACTAGGAAAAAGGAAGGAAGGAAGGAAGGAAGAATTCTATCCAAGGTCTCAGAGGGAGAATGGCCCTGCTGACACCCTTTATTTCAGATTTCTAGTCCCCAGACTGTGACAGCATCAATTTCAATTGCTATTTTAACCTACCTAGTTTTTAGAAGCTTGTTACAGCAGCGATAAGAAACTGATACAGCACTCAACTATGCTCCAAGCTCAACCCTGGTCACAGGTTAGGAGCAGCTCTGAGCCAGTGTACACTTCAGCTTTCCCATGGCCCCCTGGTCATTGGACAACATTGAACTGATTTCAGCCAAAGGCCCTCGTTAAGTCAAATTAAATTGAGAAATAATTTTTCTTTGTATTTTTAATCACACAATGTCAGTCAACAGTTTAACTGGATTTACACTTTCAAAAAAATATATTCTTCTGATCCTGTGCCTTGCTTAAACTGTTACACGTACAAGGTTAACTGGATAATTAAAGTCATTTCCCAAAAGATTTAGGTCAGGAAAATAATTAACCTGAATCATCCAGGTGAAGAATTTTTTTATAAAAAGGAGGGAGGGTGATATTTTCTCTTGACCTGTATATAAAAATGCTTCAATTTTCATGTGGCTTTTGGTGCATAGACACAACTCCATTTAGAAACAAATAATAAGAGGTTTATATGAAGAATATGCATTTGCAAATGTTTTTCTTTTGAATATATCCATTACACCCCGAGATGTCTGACTTTTCACATTTTTTTCATTATCACTGTAGTTTTAGCAGTGAGGTACAGTCTCAAATTTTTAATATAGCATACCATAATACCTCAAAGTTCTTGGAATACTCTATGTGTTTTATGTTTGCATTCTTGAAATATATATATATTTCAAGATAGAAAAAAATCCAGCACCTGAGGCAACATGTAAGGGGCGAACACACCAACAAAATCTAACTTGCACAATAAATCTGTTCTGTCAGATCCTTGACAGGCATGTTTATGTTGACCTCCTTCTATGTGGAGAGAAAAGAAAGAAACTCATGTTGATCGAAGGTTATAGCAGAATAAAAACTAAACTGGGACACGAAATAGTGACATGGATTTTTCCCACCAGGCAGGACTCTTATTTTTATTTCATTATACTTACAGAAATAAACTATAATGAATTTCCCTTATATTTTCTTAAGAAGAAAAAAAGGAACATCCCTTTCTTTACAAATTTCATGAAAGCTG
The DNA here is from genome assembly GCA_004027185.1 of Glis glis. Taxonomy (NCBI): domain Eukaryota; kingdom Metazoa; phylum Chordata; class Mammalia; order Rodentia; family Gliridae; genus Glis; species Glis glis. Next base: position 7,502 of record PVJS01013005.1, read on the forward strand.
GAAAGGCTAATACCATGAATGTTCTAATGCTCAATTATGAGTCTGTCTTCAAACTGCAAAATGTCACCAATCTTACCAATAAAAACCCTAAGAAATACAACTTCTGTCTATTATAGCATATAGAGGATTATATAACATTTATCTTTCCATCACAGTCTTTGAGAGTTTATTTGAAAGATGGTATTATCTGACTAATTACACCTTATAAAATTGTATTTTATGATCACCGGCAGAGGTATGTGTATGTTTAAGATGTTGCATGAACCTATCATTGCAAAACATTGTATTATTGCCTTTTTAATGGCACAAACTGGAGTCTCTGACTTCTTTTACACTCTAAGATAAAAATGTAGCATATATAAATAGATCTGGGTTTCACAAAGTAATCCCATAAGAATATAAAAATGTCCAGTATAGTATCATGCACACAGTGTGCAGTTTTATGGAAAGAAGGGAAAGAGAAGGAACATTGTAAGGAGACTTATTTTACATATATGACATTTCTAATATTCTTTCCATGTAGGACTAGTTACTCTCACATTTTAACATGTTCATGTCATGACACAAATATGAAATAAAATCAGTAATACAGATAAGTATCCTAAGACTAAAATGTGGGCTTCATTATTATGTGAATGGTACTGCATGATGGTCTGAGTATATTTGGGGTGTCAGCCATGTGGAATGGCACCTGTACTGCTGAAATATTATTTCTCCAGCCTAGCAGGATTTCCAGGTAGCCACTAGCAATATGGCCACTTGCAGGTCCTCTATGTAAGAGGTACTGTGTTGGGTGCTACAGTGATCTATGTGGAAAGACGTAAGAAAATGTAAAATATGTGTTCCCTTTGAGAGACATAGATAAAGGCAATTAAAAGAGAAGTCTATTTCTTTGAGTGATGTTATAGTTATATATAAAATGTCCCCTAAAGAGTTCACTTATTAATGTTTGGAGCTGATGTAATTGAGTCACTTCTGGGTTGCTATCTCAGAAGTGGACACATACATTGTAATGGATTTACCTGAGTGGTACCCAGTAGGTTGTAGAGTGTGGCTGGAGGAGATCTCCCCTGGAGGTACCACCTTGGAGATTACATAATCTGTTCTCTCTCTTGCATCCAGCTTCCAAGATGTGAGCACAACCCATGTGCTCTCCCTGTCTCCGCTTCCTGTTGCCTTGCCCTGAGATCCATGGTCCCCTGCTTCATATAGACTGAGCCCGAAACCCTAAGAAAATAAATCTTCTTTCCTCTAAATTACGTGGTCAATCTTTTAGATGATAGCTGCAAGAATGCTGACCAGAACAAGTGAACTGGGAGGATGAAGAAATTCTATGGGGAAGAGGTAACATTTTAACTGACTTTGAAGGATATATAGGATTGAAAGACACATCAGTGGGGATAAAAGGGCATTTTGGGCAGAGGCTATCTATAAAACTGAGGATTATGGGAGCTTTTGCTTCACACTAATTGAGAGGATCAAACAAGATGCTTTATATAAAAATGCTTTCTAAAATCTAATTTTATTATGATGATGACAACTATTCAGATATGCCATGGATTGAATGTGCTCCCTCAAAAATTCCTGTTGAAACTTAATTGTCATGGTGATGGTATTAAGAAGTAGGCCCTTTTGGGAAATGATGAAGCCATTAGGGTTCTATCCTCATGAATGGATTACTGCCTTATAAAAGGCTGGAGGGAATAGCTTAGTTCCTTTTTACCCTTCTATCTTCTGTCAAGTAAGGTCACAAAAATAAGGCTCTAGGTTGGAAGCAGAGAGACCTGTCCCTCCCCAGGCTCCAAACCTTTTAGTACCTTGATCTTGGACTTCCCAGCCTCTGGAGTGTGAGAAATAAATATCTGTTCTTCTAAAATTACCCAGTTCCAGATATTTTGTTTTAGCAGCCCAAATGGACTAAGATAAGCTGAAATGGCAGGGTGAGGCCTCTCCATTCACACATTTGATAACTCCAGTCATTTCCCATTTTGTTTCCAGTATCTACTGAAGAAAATTACCTTCAAAATCCTATGTGGGTGAAGAGCTACTTGAAGAAAACTGCAAAACTTTATTGAGAGATGTAAAACACTCCCAGAGACTTGAAAAACAAGTAGTAAGATGAGGTAATCTTCAAATTATCTTACAAATTGAACAGAATTCCAAGAGATATAAGTAATTTGTGGAAATCGACACAAGATTCTAAAATTCATCTCAAAAATAAAAGGGTGAGGATTTCTTTAAAATTTCAGTGAAAAGAATAAGAGAAGAATGGTTGTCTTAAATATTAAAACTTGTTCTAAGAACAGTTAAACTTGTGAGGCATTCAAGAATAGCAAAGGCAATTTTATTAAAAAGAACCGAAAGAGCTGGGCATGGTGGCGCACGCTTGTAATCCCAGTACGTGGGAGGCGGAGACCGGAGGATCCGGGTTCGCAGCCAGCCTCAGTGACTTAATGAGGCCCTCCGAAACTTCACGAGACCCGGTTTCAAAATAAAGTATAAAAAGTAGGGCCGGGGGTGTAGCTCTGAGGTAGAACACCCCTGGGTTCAATCCCCAGTACCACAAAAAAAAGAACAAAAACAGCCAAATGCAGCCAGGCATGATGGCATACACATGTAATCTCAGTACTTGAGAGGCTGAGACAGGAGGATTACAGGTTCACAACCAGCCTCAGCAATTTAGAGAAGTCCTCCGCAACTTAGTGAGACCCTGTTTCAAAATAAAATAAATAAATAAAAATAGGCCTTGGTGTGTATCTTAGAGGTACAATCCTTGGGTTCAATCACTAGTCCCCCCCCCACACACACACAAAATAGCTAAGTAAACCATATTTGGTAAATCTAAAAAATAAGAATTTGAGAAGAGAGATTTATCAATATTGTTACATCAATAAAAGTCCTACCAGATGTATAAACTTCAGAACAGATAACATTTGTGGTTTACAGCTGAACTGAAGCAAAATCTTCTGAAGACTTGAATGAAACAGCCAATCTCTGGCTAAAAAGCAAGAAAAGTTTCTCAGCTTTCTGAGTACAGTCCACCACCAGACAGCTTGCAATATCTTGGACCAGGATATGAGCATGTATTCTTCAAGTGTAAATCTAGTAACGACTCAAGATGCCAGAGAATAAAGCCCTGAGTAAAGACATTGATAGGAAAAAACATATAGATGAATAAATATATACATATACAGATCTTTATTAATACACATACACACACACACACACACACACATGCACACAGCCCATACATCACACAATCTTAAAGCACAATCCAGAGCTATTGATTTTGCTAAAAATAACAATGGCAGACAATATCCCAACAGCATTATTTATATGAGGATCATATAAGTAATAAATTATAAACATGGCTGCTATCAGGTTACCCTGACCCTTCACAGGGACTATAATAGTAGGAATTATTCAAGAATATTCTATGTATTTTTATGTTTCTAAATTTTCTTCCTTCCCTACTTCCCCAAGCTGTGAATTCCCTTTGGGCCATGGACATGTCTTAGTTATCTTGGGAGGAGAGACCCAATGTATGGTTAGACTTCAATAAACACTTACATAAAGAATATTTGAATTAAACTTGAAACCTGATGAGATTCCTAACAATTATTTTCAATGTTTTTCTCCAAATATTTAATCACTTTAACATGTATCTTTTTTAAGTATATGAACTTTCTTTTCTGGCCTTATTGCTTCACATTTCCCAAAAAGTGTGCTGAAAGAATTGGATAATACAGTTAAACCATCATGTTTTGTGATTCATACCAATAAATAATAAATACCCTGGAAAAAAAATCCTAGATCTTTATGCATCAGGGTTACCTTATCAACTATTATAGGTTTTTATGAATCAACATAAATATTAAAACCAAGCTATGCCTTCTATCTCTTTTCACCTACTTAAAAAGAACATGCCAGGCAGGGTGGGGCACACCTGTAATCTCAGCACTTGGGAGGCTGAGACAGTAGAATCGCAAGTTTGAGGCCAGGCTCAGCAACATAATGAGATCCTGCCTCAAAATAAACAATAAAAAGGGCTGGAGGTGTAGCTCAGAGGTAGAATGCCACTGAGTTTAATCTTCAGTACCAAAAAAAAAAAGAACATGACTTACATGATTTGCCTTTTAGTACATATATGTACATGTTTTAGGGAGGTATTTACATTTTTTTCATTGAGTAGTATCACAGTAGTTAACAAACATGTGCCATTTCAAATTATTCATGTAAAAGTGATACTGCCAATTTAATATTTTGACAGAAAAAAATAAGTGCTCTCCCCAATAAAAGCAGAAGTCTCAAAGACACAGACATGAATAAGTTTTTTCATATTCTGCTCACATTAATGTACCCCAAAGATAAGATCTGTAATTCACATCTTTTGTGAGCAGAATACATTTCAAAAACGCTAATTTTCCTCTAAAGAAGTACAAAAAACTGGTATATTCACCAAATACCTCCCAGAACAACTTCAGGTCCTTTCACTCTGATCCAGAACTGCCTCTCCTGTCACCTGGTTTATTCACCACCATATCAAAGGCCCATTGTAATTCTTACTCCTCCAGACCTCTGAGAGAATAGTACAAACACTTTACTTCAAAGAGGCTCTGTTGCAAAAGCACAGGGCCAGCACAGAAGCAAGCCATCAGATCTTTATTTCCCATTCTGGGTGTTTGTCTTAATCTACCTTGTGCCACTAATAACAGAATGCCTGAGACTAGGTAATTCATTGTGGGGCCCAGAAGAACTATAGGCCAACAGCAAGGACATGACCCCATTCATCCCATGAAGCTACAGATGTGTGATTAGTTATGTAAGCATGACTGGACAAAACACAACACGCCTGTGCATGTCCATGCTGCCATGATGTGCACCATTTTGCCCAGAACCCCATATAAGGGATCGGTCTCTAGAATAAAGCTGCTATTGTTCTCCTAATGGCGACTTCAGGTGCTTTCTTGTCTCTGGGGATCTATACCATCTCTGCCTATGAGAAGATAGAATGCCAGCCCAATGGAGTTCCTTTGGCACTCTGGCAGCAGCTGTGCACAAACCAAAGCTAGAAGAGGCAAATGTAATCCACCTGACTCATAGCCCACTTAACTCTCCTATATGGCCAGTACAGTTCCTGGCACATGACAGTAGACTACTGGGAGCTAAATAAATTGACACCACCCTTGCATTTCAAAACTAATGGGTCATCTGTCACATGAACTAGGACAGATCCATTATGTTGTAGACTTGGCAAATGCCTTTTTCTCCACTGACATTATCCTGGAAAACCAAGAACAATTTAACTTTTACCTGGGAAGGGTGGCAATGAACCTTTTTGGTATTGCCCCAGGGATACCTGCATCTTTCCACCTTGTATCACAGTCTGGTGGCACAAGATTTAGCCTCTTGGTGGAAGCCTAAGGCTGTACAGTTGTAGCATTATATTGATGATATCATGCTAATTTCTAATTCTCTTCCAGAGTTAGAAGCTGCTGCATGCAGTCTTCGAGTCACTTTCTAGGAATGGGGGTGGGCTGTCAATGAAGACAAGGTCCAGGGATCTGGGTATTCTGTCAAATCCTTGGGAGTTGTCTAGCTGGATAAGACAAAGGTGATACCCAAAGCAGTGACAGACAAGACAGAAGTGTATCCTTGACTGGGAATGGTCAGACAGTTAGACATATCTGGGTCTTTTGGGATTTTAGTGAATGTTTACCCCACTTAGCTATGCTTATGCACCCCTTACACCACCTTGTCCATAAGGGGGAAACTTGGGATTGGACCCCTGAGATGGAAACTGCATTTACAGCCACCAAGAGGGCAATGGCACAGGTACAAACTCTGCAGGTAGTAGACCCTGCCTTTCTTTTCCTGCTAACAGTCCAAGTGGATAACACAGGTTTTAGATGAGGATTATGGAAGAAACAAGGTGCTAGGAATAGCCTAATTGTATGTTGGTCACAGCTATGGAAAGGGGTAGAGGTGTACTACTCTCTCTTTGAAAAACAGCAGCCATATATGCTGCCCTCTTAGCTTGTGAACCATTACAGGTACCAGGTCAATGATGATGAAAATCACCTAACCTATTGAAGGCTGGCTGAGGTTCTGGACTTAGAACCCCTGGATAGGGATAGCCCAAATACCCACTCTGACAAAGTAGGGCACGTATTTAGAGCAAAGAGCATAGTTTTCTAGTAGCCCTTCGTCTGAACAGCTACATATTCTATGGGGACCAGTACATTTCCAATCAACAGCTCCGTTAGAACAAACGTAAGTGGGGAACACTTCAAGTCCCTATGAGGAAGGAGAAGGCTCTATACCCACAGAAGCATGGTATACTGATGGCTCCTGTCATGGGCAGCCACCCATGTGCATGGCTGTGGCATTACACACCACCACAGTGACCTTTTGTTATGAGAAAAGTGCTGAACACTCTAGTCAATAGGCCAAGCTCTGAGCAGTTTGGTTAGCTCTCATAAAAGAGACTGGGCCCCTGCATGTCTGTACAGGCAGCTGGGCAGTCTACCAAGGGTTAACCTTATGGCTACCCCAGTGGGGAGCACAAGACTGGTTTATTGGGCACCAACCATTGTGGGGCAAGGATATGTGGGAGAGCCCACTTACGACATGGTAAAACTCACTGGGCTCCTCCTGGAGATGGGTATTGACTATCCTTGACTGTGTGACTGGAAGACTAATAGTCACTGGTCACACCCTCTATTGCTGTTGTGGTCTTTGGGCCCAATGCTATGCTCTCTGGGTCAAGTCACCCACCGACACCCTATAGGGGGCTAGAGGAAGTACAGGGTGGTGGTAAGGACATGACCCCATTTATCCCACAAAGCCACAGATGTGCATTTAGTTATATAAGCATGACTGGGCAAAACGCAACATGCCCCTGCATGTCCATGCTGCCATGATGTGCATCATTTTGCCCAGAACCCTATATAAGGGATGGGTCTGTAGAATAAAGCTGCTATTGCTCTCCTCTTGATGGTGACTCTGTGTGCTTTCTTCTCTCTGGGGATCTCACCACCAAAACCTCCCCTGCAACCACAGCTGGCCCCTGACATTCATAAACAACAGGCATTTTTTTCTTACAGTTCTATATACCAGAAAACTGTAACCAAGAAGAACCTTCATGCTACATTAGCCCATGGGAGAAGAGGAGGGGGGACAGGAGGGGAGACCAAACTCATTCTTTTATCAAGAATCCACTCCTATGATAACAGCCGTATTCCATTCATAAAGGGAGAGGCCTCATGACCTAGTCACTTCTTACAGGTCCCACCTTTCAGCACTGTTGCACTAGGAATTGAGTTTCCAACATGTAAACTTTGGGGGACACACCAAAACCATTGCAGTGAGCCATTAGAGAATAGTATCATTCTCACCATTCTGGAGTTCTTACCATACGTCAGTCTTCTCCACATCTACATCCCACTTAATCCTCAAAACAACTCTGATACCACTGTCACTTCCACCTTATGGCCGAGGAAATTGAAGCTTATGGAGTTATAATGGTAGAGTTAACAACTGGCCATGATTGGACCCTGTTCCTTTGACCCCAGAACTGAGTGCTATTAACATCAGGCTCTGCTGCCTCTTCCGGGCTGACAACCCACCAGCCTTCCAAGGCAAAACAAAAAGATTATTTTTCCTCTGTCCTCCTCTCAAGGTATACACATTTTGATCCAGGACTTGAGGCATTTCATATTTTTAGATGGTTAAAGTGGCTAAGGATTATCTCTCCTGTCAAAATGAGATTCCCCATGTGACTTGAATTGAATACACTTTTTAACAGTAAATTCTCCTCAGGTAAGCATAAGCTTTCATGAAAATAGCTGGTATCCATGAAAGATGATCTTTAATTGCCTCAAGTCACAGCAATACAACTGGATATTCAAGGTGTCTCATTACAACTCCAAAGAGGAAGTTTTCTCTTTGGCCAGATCTTTATCTACTCATCTGTCCCCATTCAATCTCACAAGTAATTAGAACATTTCCTTATTACATCCCAGGCCTACCTGGTCTAAACAGATCATTCCTATATTATTTCCTTTCACAAACAGCAAACATGGCCTTAAATCTTCATCATACTTCACATAGTCAGTACTTTGCATACATCTTTTTTTTTAGGAGGGAAAGAGCAGGGTTACTCTCCTTGGGACACCCCTTCTCACTGTGTGGGGAGATCTTTTTTGTCTTCTATCTTCCCTTGACTTAAAATAAGTCTTTATACCACACTAAAATAAATAAATAAAAAGGAAAGAGGAGAAAACAACTCTGACACCCTCAAATCTTACAGGGGAAAAAATTTCTTACTAGAGAAGACAATGCACACATGTCAATAAAACAGAAAATGTGCATATTAATATGAAGTCAGAGTAGCCAACTTGCATCGTGTTTTACACTCAAGACCTTCTTCATGAATGCCTACTATATGCCACACATTGTTTCAAATACTATCCTACAGAATGTAAGATGAAACACAATTCCCTAACTTTGTGAAACACATATCCTATGGGAGCAGACAGAAAATTAACAAGTAATCAAATATGTCAGCAAGATAACATGACATAGTGATATGTGTTATAAAGGCAATAAATAGTGTGATTTGATGAAGAATGAGTCCATGGCTGAGAAGTGGGGTAGGATGTGGTAGTGAAAGGTAGAGGGTGAAGGCTGGCCCAGGGGTTGCCTTAGAGTAGACAGCTGAAAAAAAGCCAGCCGTTGGAAGGGCTGGGAACGAGTATTCTAGGCACTGCCTCATTTATTCCTCCATGTGACCAATGAAATGGGCATTTCAGAGAAGGGGACACATTTCACAGTTAAGAACACTAAGCCTCCAGGAGGTTAAACGATTTACCCTAAGACACTCACTGATGTGTTCACCAAAGATGGCAGTTGTCATGACATGCAACAGGGAGGCCAGAACTGTTTCTCTCAAATTCTCAGTCACAGCATAGCTTCCTTACATGAAATTCCTGTTATTTTTCTATGAATGTTTTTTTCAGAAAACTTAAAAATAATCATGACAATCTCACCCCTTGGGTAACTATATCCAAGTTGCATCATCTCGTAAATGAACTGTGGGGACCTAATGTCAAACAAACAAAATATAGATATATAAAAAAGAGTATAATAAAATAATTTTTGGTTTCTGCAATCTCACTACTTGCTTTTTATTAATTGCTGCTAAATAGGCTACCATATAATAACAAGTAACATGTGGTTTAAATACTTAAGAAAAGCAATTGCTGCCATCCATCATATAGAATGTGTAAGAAATACATTTCAAAGAAACTGTTTAAATGCATACATGCTATGTTTATAAACATATTATTTCTCTTTTATAAATGATTCAGTGTATGTGGTTTACAAAAAGAAAGCCAAAATAACAAATTTCCTGTATACTAGGTAGGACCACTTCTAACCCACTGGTAAAATAAGCACTCACTTTTGAGAACCCCCAAAATATGCATTCAAGTATTTTAACAAGCAGAACACAGGTTTTCAAAATTTGTAAGCCGCTCTTTATCCTCCACCTACCACCCCCTACACACATATATACACCAAGACACATACCGACCACCATCCTTCTTACAGTGTAAACTGTTTTGCCACCTGCAAAAAAAGGTAGAGAAAAGAGGACAGGATAGCCTATGGCTTTCTTGCTGTTTGAAACATGAGAGTTTTAGAAAATATAATAACTAAAGTGTTCAACACATAATAAGAGCGTGATAAAAGTTTGGGGGTTCTTTGTGCTTGGCAGAGAAAGAAGAAAAAAAGAAGCACAGAGACATGCTTGAGGATAAAGCCCTGAACATCCACCCAGGGAAAGCACTTGGGCCCTACGAGGATCTCATTCAACCTGTGTCTGCTACCTGAATTCAGCTTTGGGTCAGAATACACTAGTGGAGCTCTATTATTCTCTAAGTACTCACAAGTCATTCTTTTCTCCATCCTCTTGATCATAAGGATTTTAACACTTCATATTTTGTGTACTACCATTTTAGTTAGTTCAGGGCAGAAAAAGTGAACATGAAATAAGGTATGTGGACAGAATTTGAAGTATTTTGATAATGCTAGACTCACTTTCTATATATTCCAGTGTCGACCAAAGAAGAGTCCTTATGATAAATTTTAGAAGTTCAGAACCTGCTTCCCTAAATTAGTGAAAGCTTTCCGCCAGGGCGGTCACTACTATGGGAAAAAAATAACCACCCCCAGACACAGGCCATACAAGACTAATTTTCTAATATGTGGATCACACATACTTGAGTCAAAGTACTTGAGCTTTGAGGAGAATTAGTGTGATACATGGCAAGTGCATGGACTAAGGATTAAGAGAGATCTGACATCGCAGCTTGGCTGAACATTTATACCTATGTAATTTTATCTATATGATTTTGGGGGAAAAAATTATGCCCTTCCAATTTCCTCATTTGTAAACACCAAATATAATATAAATATATTTTATAAATTTAGAAAATTATAAATGTAAAAACCCAGTCTTTCGTGTTATTTTTATGGTAAAATGAGAATGTAATTAAATAATATGGCATATTCTCACCACCTTCCAAAAAAATCAACTTAAATTCATTCAGTGTGGAGGTTTCTCAGAAGATTGGGAATGGAACCACCATATGACCCAGTAATACCTCTCCTGGCCATCTTTCCAAAGGAATTGAAGTCAAAATATTGTAGAGATACATGCATATCCATGTTTATGCCAGCACAATTCACAATAGCCAAATTATGGAACCAGCCTACAGTGTCCATCAACAGATGAATGGGTCACAAAACTGTGGTATATACACACAGTGGAATTTTACTCCACCATAAAGAGGAGCAAAATTATGTAATATTCAGGAACACAGACAGAACTCAAGAATATTGTGCTAAGCAAGTTTATCCAGTCTCAAAAAGTGAATAGTTGTATATGTGGAGGCTAGATAGAAATTGGGAAACAAAAGACCTCAGAGGAGAAGAGACTCCCGTCGAGTGATGGAGGGGGTTTAGGAGAGGGAGGAGGGGGAATAGAGACATAAAAAAGGTAACAGTTGAAATAATGCTATATATGTATATAAAATTAATCCAATATAATGCTATATATGTATATAAAACTAATGCCAATCTCAGTGACATGTACAGGGAAGGGGAGGGGGGGTGGAATCCAGAGAATGCTCTAAAATATTGTGTGCATGTATATTCCAATCACTCTATACCTCAGTATGATATACGATTACAATGTACCAATAAAAGTATTAAAAATCAATTCATTGAATACTTTATAATGGAGTTCCAATCTGTAGGAAATATGGGAGATTGAAGGATAAGTGACACAGTGTCATGAGGAATCAAAGGCCAAATCCAGAATGTATGACAGCCAACCCAGTGTTTTTAAGTCAGTGGCCTGGGGAGAAGGGAGATTGAGAGTAAGGGAATTATTTCAGAACAAAAGGATGAGAGAACACAAAAATGTACATCCTGTTTGGATCCTGACTTAAATAAACCAACCGGGGAAATTTAAATTCAGACTGGGTATTAGGTGATATTAAGGAATTGTTAATTCTGTGAGATGTGATTGGAAAAGAGTTAATACACCTGGTTTGAGAAAGATTCACTATGTTGACTATAGAAGTCCTTGCAGGAGGGAAAAGAAAGTAGATGGCTGATCTAATCTCTTTGTCAAGAGGATAACTGGACCTTGGAGCAAATACAGGAATGGTATCTGCTACTAGGAGGGATCGTATCTATTAAGTGTTCTTAACAGGATGTTCATGGTTAGGAATTGCCTATAGAAAACAAGCCCAGCACCGATGTATTCATGAGAAATGACTCAGTAGAATCAGTTACCTATGCTAGGGACCTGAATCTCTCCTCTCTCGGGACCTACCGTCCTGCCCTTGAACCTGGAAATACCCAGCATAGCATGGCAGAGCACAGGTGAGGTATGGTATAAACCCGTAAGGGACGTTAGTGAAGTAAGTTTCAACCTACTTTTGACACTAGATTATTATTGCTATATATCCATCAAGTACATCTTGCTATTTTAATATTTATAGTTAGTTTAAAACTTAATATTTTATGAAGCTGTCAAAAAGAAAATATCCTTATATCAAAGTGTCTAGTATTATCAGGTTTTTTTAGAAAAATTTCCACAGCTACAACTTAGTGATCTAATTTATGAAAAAAAATGTTGAAAATGGTACATGACTAGAAACATCCATGGAGTTCCACTCATGAATTTTGACCACCTCTCAAAACACCTGAGTCCTAAATAACCTGTGAAACTATGAAAAATTCCTTTAACTTTTGTCAATTTAAATGTAACATGAGTAAAAAATTCTTACCCCTATTTTCTATTTTTACAAGAATGTGTTAAGTGTCCTGATGACAGATTATAGCAATTATTATTTTTTTTTGGCGGTACCAGGAATTGAACCCAGGGGCATTCTACCTCTAGGCTATACCCCCCAGCCCTATTTTTTATTCTTTATTTTGAAACAGGGTCTCACTAAGTTGTGGAGGGCCTCACTAAGTAGCTGAGGCTGGCAGCGAACCCAAATCCTCCTGTCTCAGCCTCCCAAGTACTGGGATTACAAGCGTGTGCCGCCACACCCAGCTTATAGCAATTATTTTTAGCATGTCAGTGAGCACTAGCACATTACAACAGAAAACTCGATGTAAGCTACAGAATGAATCACTGAAATTACGAAAAGCTGTAGACTGTTTTACACAAAGTTTTGTTTACATGTATTATTTCAGTCTCCAAATAGGTCAGAAAGTAGGTACTAGCATCTTATATTTTGCAGATCAGTAAACTGAGGCTCAGTGACAACACTGGCTACACCAAATTCCAAACTGTAGACTATGAGGGAGAATAAAATAAAAATAATACACAAATAACAGAAGAGGCAAGCAGAGGGTTTTCAGATAGACTATGAAGTGTCTGAGAGTTTAACAAGTTGGCCTGCTACAATTTCATGAATGCACGTAGAATATGAGGCTCCTGGGTCAGAGACAAAGGACAGTTTATAATAGCAATAGCAGTAGCCAGTATGCCAGCATTTACAGTAGTTCCCCACACTCCAGTTCCCCCAGAGTGACATAAAGAGACTTCCATGATACCTGCGCACCCAGTGGGTTATCTGCAGGAGAAAAACGCTGGGGTCACTGAAGCGGGAAATATGGGTGCCTATTCTTTGCCGCATAGGGAAATGCTGTCTTTACTATACTGGACAATAAGCGTATCTGTTTGCTGTCAGTAATTTACATATGATGATAAGCAAATAACAGGGGTGGCAAAAAAAAAAAGGCATGCACTCCGAACCATTCTGCAGTGCTCCAGGCCCATACATGCAATTGTTAAACAGGCAGCCTCTTTCTGCATGGGGATTTCTAAGTGTTTAAAATACCATTAATTATTTCCTGATAAGAAGAAGAGTAATCTGAGGAGTCTACTGAGAATAGTCATAGAAACTGAGAGAAAGATACAGATCATGCAAGCCAAATTAAAATATCAGCTTTTAGATGCCATAAAATTAGCATTTTCTTCATGCCCTCTATTTTACATTCCTTTTTTAAACCAGATACCTAAAACAGTTTTAAAATGATAGAATTTTCCAGCTAAAAACAACTGTGATTTCTCTTTACCAGGCTGGCTGTTTCTAAAGCAACGTGCAGAGAGACTGCCTTAACTTGCCGCATTACTTCAGTCAGAGTAAACTCTCACTGAGCTGAAAAGAAATAACCTTGAGTTAGCCATAATTAATCTCCACATTTGATACGTTCCTTTTACTTTCTATGAGCAAGTAACAAAAGAATTGACTAAAATTCTAAAAGTGATGCTGATAACAAAATATCTATTAGCAGACAGGTGATCTATTTATAATTCTATTAAAGCTGCCAGTTAACCTTAATTCATAGTGTCAAATGACAAGATTAGCAGGTAACTCCTATCAACTGATGTTACATTAAATAACTATGATGTTTAAAAAAAACTAGTCTCCTGGATGGATTGTTCTATAGAAACTGTTCCAACTGGCATACCATGACTCTTCTATTATTAGCTTAAACCCTTATAGATATATTTTGAAATAATTCCAGAAAACACATGATTTGAAAGTTCTGTTCATTACTTTAGAATATAGATAACACCTTAGGGCAAGGTAGTTTTCTTACTAAAGTGACAGAGACTTAGTAGAGGTGGTCAGGAAAGCTTGACAATGGGGTGTTGTATGTTTTACTTCACATTTCTTCATCCATGTGCCATGATACTCAGAATTTCATTACAGATTTATTTCATTGAATTATGACATTTGATATATAAAGGTCTAATTTAAAGGAATCTTCTCTCAGGATGGTCACCATCTGGTCCATAGAAAAAGAGCCATGTAAATTGAGTGAAAAACAGAAGACACACATCTCTGTTGTCATTTATCAACTATTAGATGAATCTTCGATAACACACAATTGAGACCTCAGTCACCAGAAACCATGGAGAAGGTCCTGAGCAAGTTCCTCCAGTGAAATGAATAAAGATCCCACTGTCCCTATAGAACCAGTGGGGTGAGCATCATAGCAACAGTAAAGGAAAGCCAGATCACACAACCCTGGTCAACAGATTATAGCATAAATTCTTGGCTGGAAAACACCAAAGCTTCAGAACTGAAGCACCCAGGAAATTGAGCAGGCAGAAGGAGTTTCATGGAAGACACCAGAGGAGACTATGTGGTGGGATTTCAAACTGTGCGAAAGCCAGAAAGCAGAAATCATAAAACTGCATGAACCTTCACAATCAATGCGCCCACAAAACAAATGCACTTTGAGGACAGAGGTAACCGAGGAATTCGTGTCTACAGTACATGTGGTCTACATAATAGCTTTTAGCTGAAAGTTCTATGTTCACATAAGGGACATGTCTTATCCTCTATTTTAGACTACTTCAGAATAATAGCAAATATTATTTAGCATTACCCATGATCCAGCACTTTAAATACATCACCTCAATTATGTCTCACACCAACCTATTGGATGAAGAAAGTAAATACTATTATTATCTCCACCTTCAGGATAAAGAATTCAAGACACAGTGATGTTAAGTAAATTTCTCAAAGTCATGCTACTAGTAAGTAGGATTCGAGCCCAACCAGTCTGACTGCAAAATCCATGGTTTAACCACTGAGGAAATACTCCACTTAGAGAATGCTTAGAAATAAGAACATATTGCACGTCAGTAGTTCATGCAGCTAACTGAGAAAATTTATTAGCATGAGCACAATCTGATATGCTACATACACCAGTATAAACACCTATTTATATAAGTACCTATGTGAGGATTTATTTCCACATTAAGATAAATGTGTTTTCAAATATAAAGAGGAAGGTTGTTCTTCTTTAAGAGCAACAGATGGAATTCACTTGTACCCACAAATTCAAAGCTTTGCAAGGATTTCATAAAGATGCAAAAGCTTTAAAATTATTTTCTTCTGGTATGTAAATATCAAGTGTTTTTCTTTACCAACTTTTTAATACACAGAGGACATGTTGTTGTTCCCAAGATACACACATTTGTACATACATACACCCTGCACCTGGCACACTGGAATAATGTCAACTGTGTTTACTTCAATAATTACCTTCAAACAAACACATGTAGTGATTTTATCTGAATGTCAGCTCCCACACGGCACTTTCCTTGCCTAGCTAAGGCCTTGAGGAAGTAAATTAATAGATCAAATCCTGGGGAAACACTAATCCAGCCCTTGAAACTTGAAGTAGAACTGGAATTTCTAAGATTTCCCTCGAGGTATTGCTATTCTTCCTTTTAAATAACACTCATCATAAAAAGGCAGCGAAAATCATACAAGAAAACCTGGCCCTTAGAAATAACACATTTTATACTCCAAAAACTAGCAGGGAGTTATTACTAAGGTGAAATAAAATATTGCTCTCTATAATTTTTTAAGTAGACCAAAGATGAAGTATATGTCATGTAATAACATGTTTCCCATCATGAGAACAGTGGTTTTTGACTTTGGCTATACCTTGTATCTTCAAGATCTTTACCAAATAAAGATGTTTGTGTTATTTCCCAGAGATCTGATTTAAATAGTCCTTGGTATGGCTAGGGTACCCTGGATGTTTTATAGACCACTGGAAATTTCTCCTATCTAGCAAAGGTTGAGAATCATTGCTCTAGAAGAAATGGTTGCATGGACATTGTGGCCTTGTGTGCTGTAGAGTCACTGACTACTATACTTGGGGCTCAGGAATAATGTAGAAAGCTTGCGAAAAGCACTTGTGAACCATAATCATGACTAATGAATGATTAGTATTTTGAAATTCTTACTTAGGTTTTTTAAGTGTTTTAATGATATACATTCTCTTAATTTTATTATGAATGTAAGCATATACAATCCAGCCGGGTAAATCATATGAGTTAATAGCTGTTCATGACTCTTCAACCATTACAAGCTGTAGCTGGTCCAATAAAGTAACAGTTCCCTTGACATTCATGTCACTTCCTGACTCCATGCCCTCACACAAACTGTTCCCTATGGGCTAGTGACTTACCTTTTGAAGTAAATTTGAATATAGGTACTTTCATTAGCTAAAATTTACTAGCATTTATTTTTGTCATTATTGTAAATTGTACTTACATTTCAGGATGGATCCCCAAACCTGAAAGTGTAGGGATGGGAAGGATTTCACGAGATAAGAACCAGGCTGACAGAGACTCCAGCAAGCTGTAACTGCACCACCTGGCTCATGGAGTCCTCCCCTGACCTGCCAGGAGAAAGGTGGCTTGCTGGTCAGGTGTTATTCTCTGGTGTCTAACCAACATATGTCCCTCTCTCCATGACATATTGGCCAAAATGAGTCAAAATAGGCCACCTAATTGCAAGTGGATTCAGAAGTGTGTGAAAGCAAACTATGTTCTTTAAACAACTGGGTACCACCACACTGATAAGTTAGTGCTGCCTTCAGAAGACCAGAGGAAGGGTTCTGCATGTGTTTCATGACCCATAATTAGAAAGATAGAGAAGGTTTTTCTTTTCTTTTCAGTTAGATCAGTAAGCACTCTAATTCACCGGTAGCTTTCTATATTCCTTAATTCCAAACACAGAAAAAGACATATCATATGGGGCAAAAGTATTACAATAAAATTGACATACATTTGGGTGATTATAAAATCATCTATAGTTAAAATGTTATGTACAGAATGCTGATTCAGCCAATAGCTTCATACACTGCACCTCTAAGCCCATCTCATCTATCTCAGATTGAGCACCTGATTAAAAAAAGGACCGATCTCGTCTATATCATTATAGATCTCTCAATACCATTATGTGACAACTTAAAGTAGGCATTCCACTGAGAGTAATTTGTGTTAGCAAGAACATTTATGCCCACTGATATAATTATTCTATTGTTAATCTCTTTTTTAAAGACTCCATAAATTTCATTCCAGAGCTTTTCATTATTCATTCTTTACTTGCATATCTGTTTGGCCTATTTTTATAGCAAGAATGAAATTGATCAAATTATGTTATTTGCACGTACAACTATGTAACAAGGAATCCCACTATTATACATAATTATAATGCACCAACAAAAATAAATAATAAGAAGAGTACTCTGAAAGTAAAAGTAGTGTATCTCTTTCTGGAATATTTCAATGAAATAGTAATCTAAGTTTAATGCATGTCTACATTTTTCTGATGAGGAAATGAAAATGAAAAAGGATTATTTTTCTTTTTTAAGTACAAAAGCATCAGGACATGAAAAGAAAGAAAAAGACTATTTTTCCTAAGTACTGATATAAATGTTTAAGGTAGTCTCTTTAGCCTACTTCTTATAACTAGGGCATAATTTTACTCTTATTAATCTCTTGAATATGTCTTTCCTTTCAAGGGTCTTAATATAAAAATATCTCTTTGAACTTAATTACAGCTACCAATAAAGTGGTATTTTTCCAAAGCACTGAGATTACAGATGGATTTAGTGTAATGCAGATGTGTGTCCTGTACAGATTTCCAGTTATATATGTGGATGATAAAAGGGACAGAGATGAATTGGGCATGAAGAGTATAGCAATATGAAGTCCAAATAGAAGACTTGTTATTTAGTCAAATGTCATGCTGTGTTTGGATTCCAAGGCAAAAGAGTTATCATCTCTAAAGAATTTTAATCCTCTAGCTTACTATAAGATCTATGCTCAACATGCTGGCCTAAACTGTGAATTCTTCCACGATTACACCTAAACCTGATTAGCCTTTTCCATTGTGTAGAAGAAACACTATCTTTCAGTTTAATACTTGTTTTGCATGTTCCCCATTTTGACATTAGTTGCTATTCCATGGCCAGATGTGTGCACTTTCAAGAACTCCTTGCCTTCTTCAAAGCCTGGTTCTCACCTGTGTGTCTCTCTAGTGATAGCTGTTTCTGTTCTCACATTTTACGGTTCTCAGTATTCAATGTCAAATATTGTATACTTCTGCTCCCCATTGGCATTCCTCTCTAACCTTGAAAAATGTCTGTGCTTTGAGTCTCTGCAGCTATACCACAGATATAATCTACTCTCCCTCTCCTCATTGTTTTAATCATGATAATCTCAAGCACTCTTCCTCGTCTTATAAAGAATGCCACCTTACTCAGAGTTTGCCATTTTACCACTGACTTAGAGACAACATCCATACTAGGGACAAATCCCACACACCAAGTAGAAATGCAACCATTTACCTATTTATTGGCAGGGTTACATTGAAAGGGTGGGGGCACTGAGGCAACTCTTTAAACTGAACCTCCATCTCTGCCCTGTAAAGCAACCTAAAGCTAAAACACAAAATATGATTGAACAACTCCTTTTTTGACTTTTGATTTTTCAATGATTCTGGTCTAATCAATTTTAGTCATTTATGTATTTAATGCATAGTGTTAAGACTGTATTATATGTTTAGAAGTAGACAAAACAAGAATCCCCATGCTCATGCAGCTTATATTCTAACATGGAAAGACAGAAAACAAAATAAATAAATAAACTGTATAGTATGTTAAAAAGCTATAAGTCCTATGAGAAAAAAACAAAGTAAAACAAAGTAAGGGTAAGTTACTTGTGCCAAGGAAGAGGACCAGGTAAACAAATTGGTAGGTTACTTCAAAACAGCACAGTTATAGCAGGATTCATTGAGAAGTTTTTTTGAGCAAAGATTTGATGGAGGTAAAAAAAAGTTTCACATGCAACTGTCTGAGGAAGAACTTTCCAGACAGTGGAAACTATCAGTGCAAGAACACTAAGAAAAGGGCATCCCTGGGTTGGAGGCTTATATTCTTAGAAGAAAATGAATGAAGAAAAGAAAAGGCAGTGGAGTTAATGGGGATGTGGAATGAAGTAAGAAGTGAACAACGTGAAGTGGGCCGAGTATGGTGGTGCACACCTACAATGCCAGCTACTCAGGATGCTGAGGCAGGAGGATCTCAAGCTCAAGGCCAGCCTGGGCAACCTACAGAGAACGTGTACCAAAATAAACTTTTTAAAAGGAAGGGGGGTGGGCATGTACTTCAGTGGTGGAGTGCCTGCCTAGAGTGTACATACCCTTGGGTTCAAGCGCTGGTACTGTCAAAAAAAAAAAAATAAGAAAGACGAGGTTGCCATTACTGGGTTTGGCAAAGCAGAGGAGATTCAGGAAGGGAACATCAAGGGGTTCACTTTGGAATATAATATATTTAATTGCAAATGCAGAGAGCTGAGTATATGAGACTGGGATATAAGAAAGCTGTCTGAAAAGATAGAAATTTGAGATGCAAAGGATTTTCAAGGATATTTTTGAATATATCTTTCATCTTCAGTTGACTTTTATAACCCCATGTTAGATGTTTCTCCCTTAGTTTGTATAGCTTATAAGATACTTCCTGCTGAAGTCATTCATTAAATTAAATATAAACATTAGAATTCGCATTTGGCCTAATTGCTTTAGTCAAGCATTTTTAAATAGAAAATCAACAATTTTTTTTACCAATGATAATAATAAATTTAAAAACCTCTAAGTTTCTCTCAGCTGAGCTTGGCTATGGATTGCTTTCATCATTGGGCAAAATGTAACAGTGTAATTTTGATTTCATGCAGTTGGTCTCCTCAGCCATTTACATGAAATAAAAGTCTGGATCAACCTTTAAGAGCCAATATGCTCAATCTGGCAGTGCATCTGTACATTAACTATGTGCAAATTATCCTGTTAACATGACCAATGGAGGCCCCCAAGGCAAAGAACTCAGGCTGAAAGTAGCTTGATTTAAAGAATATTTATTGCCTTTTGAACTTACAGTTCCTTTATTATTTACTATGGTATATTACAATGTACAGTCCTTACTGCTGGTTGGAGAGGAAAACCTACTCCATTTATACTAAAAGAAATATATAGAACAAAAGCTCTAATGTTGATTAAAACTACTTTAGACTACTTTGTTCTTCTCAAGAAGTATCCCAAGCCATTCTCAATTGCAAAACGAGATTGATTCTTGATAAGCCAGGAAGAAAAAAGGACACATTTTAATATTGTGCATTCATTCTACAAAGTTAGGAATTAAACAGAATCAAGTAGTTAGTATGTGACAGGAAAATAATGTACCTATTTTGCCAAATCATCTCAAAAAGCATCCTATTACTTAAAGAAGTAATAATACGTTCAAAGCACATTTGACAAAATGTCAGAAATCTAGACTTTGCTCTCAAAAGGTCATTATGTTTTGTGGAAACATTTAAAAAATAAGACTAATAACAAAATGGAAAATATGCCAAATGGCAAAATTGGATCTAGAGGTCTTCTACTTTTTCCCCAGCTAAGTTTGGAACAGAATGTGAAATGAAAATATTACTATATTAGAAAATTTTTGTATTTGCCAGTGATTCAAAGTAATGAAAAGGCTAAATCTGGCCACCTGACATATCTTGCTTTTATTACAGCATTCTAGTTTGGTAGATTGGAATTTGAGGCAGTTTATCTTCAATGCAATAATACCAAGTTATATGGAAAAATAATAAAAAGTGGTATTTCTCCTTTTCTGTGAGCAATTTACTTTTGAAGGCTGAATAACTTGTTTCACATGAATTATGCAGTTCCATTGTCTTATTGGTATAGTGGAAGAAGGCAATCACCACCAAAGGGTTTACCAATTCTAGGAACTAAAGGCAAAATATTATTTTCTTTGGGATTTAGACAAGGACAGAGTGTGTTTGAATACAAGGATTTCACACAACCTAAAATGCATGATATTTTAATTATCACAAAATAAGTTGGAAAAAGAAAAATACAGTAGAGTTTTAGGAAGTACAATTTCTCACAAACCACAAGTTCAGTGTGCACAACTATATATATTTCCATAATTAAACTTAATTTCTACCTCCAGTCTTCATTTCCCCTAAGAGAAGCAAACTTTCTCTAGTTAATTCCAGATAAACCTGGCCATTTTATTATCTAGATTTAAATTAAGTCAAGCTTGATTTCTTCCTCTTGCCATCTAGGAGTAGAATATTCATTCTACATTCGTTTTCTCTGTCCCAGCCTCCAGACACTGAAATAGACGATCATCCCATCACAAGATAGTTAATCATACTATCATGGCCTTGTTCTTCCCCACAATTGTCATTCAGCTGTGTGTACTCTCCTACACTGGAATCCATGGAGGCCGTTATGACCACCATCTGGCCTCCACTAACCCAGCTCATGTGTCCATCTGTGCCTGCATCCTGTACCACTCCTGTCAAAGTTCTTCAGACCACCAGCTCTAAGCATAATATCCATGCTTCTGGGCTCCATAGAAAAATAATCCAATGTTCTTTGCCCCCACTGTGAGTCTCCCTCCAAGGCTATATTCAGGCCTATCTGCTAATCACCCCATGCAGTCATCTCTACTCTACTCTGTCCACCTGTGGTAGCACAACTCTTTCTGTCATACAGTTTCCTAGGCAACCATGACTGATTTTAAATGAATACTCTCCTCCTTTTTCAATTCCCATGACCTAAGGGGGTCAATCATCTTTTCCCAAGGGTTTGGAGGTGAATGTAGAGCAATTCATACTAGTATCCAACTCTGTTATTTAGTGATCTCTCCTCACCTTGCCATTAATTTAGAGGTCCTTCTATAATTTTATTCAACTGATATATATTCCTACATATTTCCTTTTCCAAATCCAGTCATAGGTTATAGCTGGTTTCTATGGTTTCTCCAATGGACCTTCTTCTCTTCCTAACTAGGACACTAATGGCCTTAATCCTTGTAGTTGAAGTGGCTAAAAACCACTGGATTTGGGGAAAAGAAAATAAAACAGTTAGTGTTTGTACATCATCCTGCTGCATATAAGTTATCTCCAGTGATATATTTTATTGATAAGAGCTTTGAAGTCAGATCAAATTATTTTCAGTCCTAACCATTCAATTATTCAGCAAGCAGAATATTATATACCCACTAAATGCCAAGAAATGTGCTTGGCACTAGGGATGATAATAAAACTAGTGCCTGTATTCATGAATCTTAATAAAAAATCACGAAAATAAAGACATATTATACACTGCAATGCTATAAGAGAAAAGTAGATGATCCTAATCCCATGGTGGATCTGGAATATTTCCAGAATGATGCTACAAGAATTGAAGAAGGAATTTGAGTTAACCCAGTGAAGAGGGTGGATAGAGAAGTAGGGAGGAGAACATTCTTGGCAGAAGTCCCAGGATCAGACAAGGGCAGCTGCTGTGCAGATAGATGTGGGAAGCAAAGTGAGATGGATGGAGAGTCAGCAGGGTTGGGCCTCATCAGGCCTTGAAGGAGGGGAAGCCCAGGAAACAGTCTACTAAAGGGAGTAATGTGATCATATTTTAATTTGATTTTTAAAAATCTCTACCCAGGCATGGTGGTGCATGCTTGTAATCCCAGTACTTGGGAGGCTGAGACCAGAGGATCCGGGTTCATGGCCAGCCTCAGCTACTTAGTGAGGCCCTCTGCAACTTAGTAAGACCCTGTTTCAAAATAAAGGATAAAAAATAGGGCTGGGGGTGTAGCCCAGAGGTAGAATGCCCCTGGGTTCAATCCCTGGTACCGCAAAAAAAAAAAAAATCCCTACCTAAAGGATGGAGAAGAGAATAGATACCATGCTCCTTACTACCTCTGTTTTTCATATCCTAAATAAAGATAATATGAAGTGTTTGCTATGAGAAATAATGCAGGTAGAGTAACTGGCATAAAGCCTGACACAGTCTAAGTATTCAATAAATGTTGTTTATTTCAGTGATCAATGCAAAATTTTGTAAAATGAAAATCCAGATTATCATAGTGCTTTAAGAAGAAAGATAAGCATCATAGCCAGATATGAATATTAATTATCTTTTTTAATTTATTGGCCCAGAGTTTCATTATCCCATCTGAAACTCCATTTCCTTGGACAAAAATAGGAATAATTCCACATATATTATAGTACTGTTGTGAAAGAAATATATTGATGCTAGTTGAAAATGTTTGGCAAAGGACTCATTACAGTCACCTTGAACAAATACTTTTTTTCTTCCCCTCTCCTTTCCCAAAAGAACTTGTCAGGAGCTATTTAATATAAGTTGTATCATGTACTATCCATGGTAAATTGATACTTGATTATATTTATTGAAAGATAATCTAAGAGTATCAATTCTACTTTCCAAAGTTCCTAACTTACTCTACACAGTTGGAAAATAGGGACTATTATAAACCAAGGAAATGGAGAAATAAGGTTTCACATTTTTAGCAGAAAGATGGTTATCCATCTTAAACAAAATGGGAGGAGAGAAGGATTAGAAATAATGGACAGTTTTCCCTCTTTCCTTTTAACTTCAGGCGATGAATAGGCAGGCTCCTTAGAGCAACATGGTATTTGACATACAGCCTTTTTGATTTACATTTCCCTAGAAAAAAAATTGGAGAATAATTTATGGATTCTTTCAACGTGTTAACTACTTTCATGTTGCCTTTTTTTTATGGGTAACATATGACTCAAGAAAGAGGGTGAATACTCAAAATTCTTAGCAACAAACCTACTTTTCTAAGACAGTGTAATTGAACAAATGGGAATAAATTTAGTCATTTCCATGGCCTTTCTGGCCAGCCGTATCCTCTAAAGTATAAATTAGAGTGGCAGATGCACTGGAAGTGTTCCACGTTGGTTTGTTAAAAGGTGAGTTGCCTGGTGCCAGCAACACTGCAAACCAAACAGAAGTGATTTGACTTTCAAAGGTCTGTGAGCCAGCACTGAGCATGGTGTCGAAGGGAAAGGCCATTGACCCAGCCACTCAAGCACTTGCCCCTACATCTCAGGTGCTGCTTAAAACTAGGTCAATTCTAGCAATATGAGACAGTGCCAACATTTATAGCTCTAAAACCGAGGGAAGAAATGTTAGACATCATCTGATCAGGACCACTCATTTTATACATGGAAACCCAGAATAGGTAGCCCCAAGAATCATGTCCAGCTGGAGAAAAATTAAAGACCACTGTGATACCCCTCACCCAAACAACTAACCAAGCCCCAGTAAGACAGCCAATACTACTATGCTTTCTTGCTTACCTTAGGCCATACTCGCCAATCTTTGAAATAAATCTGTTTTTTTATACTATCCATTATCAAAGGTGCATCAGGGAAGCACCCATGTCCCAGGTGTAAGAAAATTTCAATTATCTCTTTTTTACATATAATAAAATTGAGGTTCATAGGAGTAAAAAAAAAAACTCATCAAAGTACACACACTAGTGTGTGACATAAATAAAGCCAAAAAGCAAATCTGTTTGTCTCTTAAGCCCTGAGTTTTTCCATTTCCACCCACAAGACTGGAAATTGAGTTAATAACCATATCATCTCTTTAGTTAGAGACCACATCATCTGGACAGAACATTTATCCATTGCTTATTCAGGACCCAGCCCCACTCTGCCGTCTACCTATGAATGTTATCTATAGGAAACTACCCTTTCCTCATGGTGTGGTGGCCACATAGTTCAGGTGGCATTGGTTAATTCATTTATCACAGTGGATGCTTGAAAAATTAGCAAAAGCGATTGGTACATGAGTTCCCCCTGGACACAGTGATAGGTTCAAGTTGGAAGAGTAAAATTCAAGAAATTGTTTAGAGAAGTATAGAAAGCAATAGTCTTCCTCCCTTTAAATGTCTAAGCAGCAGCGCGTAGCTCTGATTATTGCTGGCAGACATCTGCAAGCATGAGTGATACCGGCCTACAATTAAAGCAGATACATTATGAAAGGCAGAGCTGAGACAATCACTAAAAACTTGAGCTAAAGCCTCTATATTAAGCTCCAGTGTTTCCACTGACTTTATTTTTTAAGCCACTTCAAGTTGGATTTTTGTTACTTGCAACAACTAAAAGAATCCCCTAACATTCCCCAGAGTCTAACCTAAAATCCACCCAACATCAGAATAGCATCCCATTTAAACCAAATGCAATGTCATCAAGATGACCCTGTGCTCAGCTAAACTTTATGTCCCTTCTATTTCTAAACAGGTAACTACACT
Organism: Glis glis; assembly: GCA_004027185.1. Lineage (NCBI taxonomy): Eukaryota > Metazoa > Chordata > Mammalia > Rodentia > Gliridae > Glis > Glis glis. The sequence goes on from PVJS01013005.1 coordinate 33,062, forward strand.
ATCCAACATAATTTTAATAAACAAATATGCCAGCAAAATATCAATTTACTTTTTAAATTTACTATTATTTAAAAAAACCAATAGTGACAAATCTCGCGTATGCCTTCAGTAATGATTCCACTTGTATAACCCATACACAATGAACTACATTTTCACACAAGTTTTATTACCATGTAAGTTCAAACAGTTTTTAGAAGTTGGTCAACAATAGTAAATAGGGCAAATGTGGAAAAAAGTACTCCTTTGATATTCCACATTGCTTTTTAACTAATTCCTGGCCCCAATTCAGACACCCACTGTCCTCGTGTCATTCCCTGCCCAGCAGTCCTCAGAACTCTGCACAGGATTCTTGGTCCTAAACCTATCCCTAATATGCTCTACTCTCCATCCTCTATTAAATTGTGACTATTTTGTGTTCTACTTGCTCAAAACTTTGCTTTCAATATATCAAGATATCAAAATTTTTACATCAAATTTTAATCCATGATCTTAAGTCAATGAAAAACCTTCCAATCATTTCCTTCTCACTCTCCCCAATGTATACTGACTTTTTAAATGACCATTTTTACATAATAGCAACATGCTTCTTTCCTAACAATTTAGTGCTGCTATTGCTAGAAAACATATTACAATTAGAAACAGAAGGAAAACAACATGGCTAGTGGATGAAATATTGGAGATTAAACGGGTGCTTTTATGTGTATGCCAAATCAGACTATACAAATGACTGTCAATTGAGAGTCAGCTCTAAGAAATAATGAACTTCAGTTTCTAGCTTTCGGTCTTCCACTCTGATCCAACTTTTTTATGATCTTACTCAAAAACAATTATACATATGCCAAACAAACTTTTTTTAGCCAGTTTCTCTGATGTAAGAAATAACTCCAAACTGTTGGTGGCTTTTAATAACAATAATCAATTTCTCGCTCCTGTTACATAATGTAAGCTGTTTCGCTATAGCTGCTGCAGCTCCAGTCCAGTCTGCTCAGCTCTCTTTGGCTCTGCTCCGCGGTCTTCTCATTACAGGGCACTGGTTGAAGGACCAGCTCTGTTTAGGACATGCTGTTCTCATGGCACAGAGAAAGGAGCAGCAGTCAAAACCTCAATGGCTCTTTAAGCGTCTGCCAGAAGGTGGTACAATTTGCATCTCATTGACCAAAGCAAATACCATGGCCGTGCTCAATTGCTCTGAGGAGAGGAAGTATATTCTTTCCAGCAGGAGACTGCAAGTTATAAGGAATTGGGGAGAGTGTCTCATCTCTCAGAGGGAGAATGAGGAATAAACAAGTAGGGAGAGAATCTGATCTAACCCAGAAGGTAAGCATACTGGCATCCCCTGATCACTTTGCTTAGTTGACTAATTATGCTTTGCTGTAGCATACTAATTATTTAGATTCTAAACCATTGCTCTCTTTCTTCTTGGCATAGCTGGGTTACATTTCCCAGCCTTCTTTACACTTGGACTAAAGCATGTGACTGAGTTTTGGTGAATGAAATGTGAGCAGATTGGTGTGAGACACTGGTAGGTTTGGCCTGCCATGCTCCCATGCACAATTCTCTATTTTCTCTTCTCTAAGCACTAGGAGTGCAGAAATACACACAAAAGGAGTCAGAGTCTCCAAGTCACTACCTCAAGAAAAGATACCCAAAAGAGCTCTGTCATACCAACTCTTTCTGTGGGTGCAAAAACCTCAGCAACTTGGGAGAAGTCGCTGGGATCTCCATGGTGTCTTTCAAGGGCTGGCCTATTCTGGCTACTGCAGTGCATTAATTAGAAGACTTTTTTCACTTGCATATCCATTTTCAGGAATTGATATTTTATCTTTTGAGGGCTATCCTAAATTTTATTACTTTTCTATGTTCATCCATTTAATTTAGTAGACCACCCGAAGGGAGAAGATGGGCCACATATCCAGGCAAATCCTAAGATCTAACTCGTCCACACACTGCTGTGAAACCATCCAGAATGACCCCAATCCCTCTCTCTTGGACACTGTATAAGTTAACCCGTTTCCTATCCACCCTAAAATCTTGTTCATGAAAACACTAAGCTAGTTTCACAGACTAGGGTCTATACCAATAATTTATCCCTCATTTCTTAAGGAAAGGAAGCAGGCCAGGACACATATTATTAAAGTGGGTAGCTATCTTAGGAAGCAATGGCTCACACTCCTGGGACGCCATCTCATACCAACAAGTCATACACTTTTGGTCAAGTAACAGATGAAGAATTAAGTGTAAATATTTATTGACTTATTTACTTACTTACTTACTTATGTATTGCTCAATTTTTATAAAACCCACTGAGGGAAGCTAGAAAAAAACAGGAAATAAAATAGGAGACCAGTAGACTAGAGGAAGACGATTGGGGGAGGGAGGTGGGAAGGGAAACAGGGGGTACAGGGAATGAAATAGACCAAATTATGGTTTGTGCACGTATGTATACATCACACTAAATCCCACTGTTAGATATAATTATAATGCACCAGCAAAAAATAAACCCGCTGAGGTAGTATGATTAATACCAGAGCAGTTAAAAGCACAGCATATACATGAGCCAGACTGCCTGCACTACCACTTACCCTTTACCTCCTGTGACCTTAAGAAAATGACTTTACTTTTGATGCTTTAGTCTCTATATCTATAAAATGGAGATAATATTATCTATTTCAAAGATATCATATGAGAACTAAATGAGTCAATATCTATACAGCACTTAGAATAGAACATAATGCTATATAAGAAGACATTATTATTTTTATTATTTTGTACTGGGGATTGAACCCAGGGGCATTTTATCTCTGAGCAAAACTCCCAGCCCTATTTTTTATTTTGAAACAGAGTCTCACTAAATTGCTGAGGGTCTCGCTAAGTTGCTGAGCAGCCTCAGACCTGAAATCTTCCTGTCTCAGCCTCTTAAATACTGGGATTACAGGCTTGCACCACCCTGCCCAGCTGATAGATTGTTTTTTTTTTTAATTATCCCCCTTCTAGAGTTAAGGAATCTGAAGTTGAGATAAAGTATCTTTCTTTTTAAAAGCATACAGCTATTGACTGACAACTAGAACTCAAATTGGAATCTCTTAACTGTTTCCATTTTATTTTCTATGTGGTCTCTTCAAGCATACTGGCAAGTACATAAAACTAATACCTCATAAACTGAAGCACTCTAATTCAGGAATGATACTATTATCTTCCCAGTTACCAACACCCATCTTACATGAGGTACATTCACAATCGCAGCACCGAAAACATTTCCAACAGGAAAGCCTGTTAGACGTAGCGATGTTTGTGTGGAGACAGAGACAGCCTCACTCTAACTCTGTAAGAGTGCATTGAGGAATCTCTCTGGGCAGAGTTAGGAAGTCCTAAGTGAACCATGTAGCGAAATGAAACTGATTGGAAGAAAAGTATTTAAGACAAAATGTCAACCTGAATCCATCCCACAGATAACACATTAATGAGGTTACCTGCAGAGAGAAAGAGTCCTCATTCCTCCTCATTTCTGTAGTTCACTTCTGGGGAATTTCTACTTTGCCTCTTGAGGCTCATAAGTATGTTTCAAGATGAGAAAGTATATCCATTCCTCTTAATATAATGCTTCTCTCCTCTGAGTGTTTTCCTTTGAGAATAATAAATTTCTTATTGGAAATTGAGTCCTGGCATGAAGCTTCTCAATTTGCTAGAAGGGAAATATACTATGGATGTAGGTACTAGAGCAAAGCAAAAGCTCCATCTTGTGAGCCCAGGGAATAACAGAAGTCGAGACTTGCCTAAAGGAAATCAAGTAATTAGTCTAATGAAAAGCAAAAACCAAGTTCACTCTGACTCTTTTCTAGCCCCTCTTTTTAAATATCCTTACAGATCTATATTGGCAAAGGATCTGTTTGTTGTCTTTCTACTAAGAGAAAGAAGAGTAGCTCTTAATTATCGAGCCCCATCTCTGTCAAGTTTTCTTTTCAAGTTACAATCAGGTTTCCAATTCTTGGAAAGCCCAAGTTCTCTCTTGCCTCCCACACGTGCAGGTTCCATGGATTCTCTTCCCCTGCACTGACACCTGAAAATTTCTACTCACTGTTTTAATTTTGGCTTAAACATCATATCCCCTATCACCCACAACTGCCACGTCCAACCAATGTCTTTGCAGCCTATTGGCAACCTAGTCAAGACCTATCAAGGAGGTGATGTCAGTAAGATAACATGATAGGTGTTCTCCTGCTTGTATTCCTCCACAGCCACAATGATTTGGCAACCATCCAGGATACACATGCTTCTCTGGGAATTTTGAAACATGGGCAGGACACTGTGAAACCCTGCTGGAAGGAAAGTATGAGAGAACAGGCTGAAACCCAGGTAGCAGGCTTACCAATGGTGGAAAGCTGCTGGGAGCTGCAGACACAGATATGGCTTGGTCTTTGAACTTGGCTACAACTCCCTTTGGCCTTCATCCTGCCACTGGAAACATCTGCCAAAGACTAGGAGGTGTTGTGTCCACTTGTACTTTATATGACAGACATGCCTGCTGATCTCTGTCCCAGGTGTGGACCCTCAAGACCTCAGACACTTGTCAGCTGAGGTCTGCCAACAGTCCTGCCTAGCCAGGGATGCACCAGAATATTCCTGCTAATCTCAGTCCCACAGAAGCCCCTGAAATGTCCCTGTAACTCAGTTCCAGGGATTCTCAGCTTCATTTTGAATACAGTTCTGCCTGCTCGGGTACCTGATACAAGGGATATGAAGACATATCCCTCAGTTCTCCCAGAAGCAGGTCTGCCCAACCTTGGTCACATTGTATATCTTGAAGTGACCCTGTCTTCAGCTGTGCTTACCATGGATCCCAGAGCAGTCCTACCTGCCCAAGAACCCAGTAGGAGGCAAGCCCCTCCATCACCCAGAGGCAGGCCTGCAGATCTTGATCTCAGCTGTGAACCTATAAAAAACCTCCTTACTCACTTCCAGCCCCTCTCAGACACAGTTCAGAGCCATTTCTGCTGGCCTAGGTACTTACCCAGTGACTCAGTGGGTTCCTTCCCTGGATTCACAGGGAGGTACACTCATTTGTAAGTGGTAACATGCCCACCAACCACAGACCTCACTACAGCCCTAATAGCAGCTACATGGCCTGATTCCAACTCCATTCTACTATAATCCCAAAGGCAATCCCATTAGCAGGAGAACCCAATCAGAGAACGTTTTCACCTGCCAAAATCAGTCTATAAAAACTGGAAAAGGTATTTTCTTCTTCAAATGCACAAAAATCGAAACAAGATTTCTTGTGTATTAATGAGTCTGGTAAATATGACATCAGCTAATGAAATTAATAGGGCTTCATTCAGTAACTAACACCAAAGAAATATATATCAATGCACTGACAAAGAAATTAAAATCATCATATTAAATAAGTTTGGTGAGATGCAACTAAATGAAATAAAAAGAAAACAATAAATGGCACAAATAAGAAGTTTAATTTAAAAACTAGAAACCATAGAGTCAAATAGAAATCCTAAAGCTGAAAAATACTATGACAGAATTGAAAATTATAATAAAGAGCTTCAACTAAAGATTCAAACATATAGAAGAATCAATGAATTTCAAGAAGGGTTACTTGAAATGAACCAATTAAAGGAATAAAATTTCTTTTAAAAAATTAAAAAGTAATATATATATATTACTTTTTATTAAATATATATAATATATATTTATTAAATATATAATATATATTTGATAGTATATACTATCAAACAAACATTATATGAATTAAGGGACTTCCAGAAGGAGAAGATAGACAGAAAGGGAAAAAATTTATTTTAAAAAATAATAGCTGAAAACATCCCAAATCTTAGGAGATACATAGACATCTAGATTTGTGAAGCTCAAAGGATACCAATGCAGTTTAGCCCATAAATATCCTGAGACACATTACAGTCACATTTTCAAAAGTTAAAGACAAAGAGAGACTATTGAGAACATCAGAATTCAAGAGATTTATCACAAACATAGGAAATGTCATACAGCTTTTAGCAAACTTCTCAGGAGAATATGTGCAGGCTAAAAATGAATGCTGTGATATATTTAAAATGCTGAAAGAAAAAAAACCTGCCAAACTAGAATACTATACCAAGCAAAGCTGATATTCAGAAACAAAGGATAAAGACTTTCTCTGACAAACAAAAGCTACAGCAGTTCATAACCACTGGACCTACCTTACAAGGAAACCTAAAGGAAATTATTCAAATCAAAACAAATGGCTGTTAAGTAATATAAAAGCTATTAAAGTATACAATTCAATGATGAAGGCAAAATATAGTCAAATTCAGACTACCCTAATACCATAATGATGATAAGTAAATCACCCTTTCCTTTTGAATAAAACCTAAGTCAAAGGTACTCAAAATAACTAGAGTGATAACTTGTTGGCAAATACATGATATAAAAGATGTAAAATGTATCATCAATAGCATAAAATGAGAGAGTGAAAGAAAAAGAGTAGAAGCTTTTTATGTCATTGAAGTTAAGTTGTTATCAATTTAAAATAGAATAATAACTTTATATGTTTATAGCAGCACAATTTATAATAGTCAAATTATGGAACCAATGTAGGTGTCCATTAACAGATGAATTCATTACCAAATTATGGGATATAAACACAATGGAATTTGACTCAAAATAAAGAAGAACAAAATTATGTCATTTGCAGGAAAATAGATGGACCTGGAGAACATTATGTTAAGTGAGATTAGCCAGACACAGAAAGTGAAGGGTCATATGTTTTCTCTCATATGCAAAAGCTAGGGAGTAATTGGGATACAAGAGGGAATTTAGATAATAGAAGAGAAACCCCAGTGGAGGGAGGTAGGTGGTATAGGGGAAGGGAGATGGGAGGGAGAGAATTAATGAAGTAAACACTTCCATTGACATTATGTACATATGTGAGAATACCAATGCCAACCTCAATATCATGTATGGGGAAGAGGGAAAGTGGGGAGGGAGCCAGGGGAAAACTCACCAAGTGCTGTGTGCACGTATGCCACTATCACTATGAACTACATTATGATATGAGACTACAATGCACCAATAGAAGTATTAAAAATTCTATGTAAGCTCCATGGTAATCACAAAGGAAAAAACCTCTAGTAGATACACAGAAGATAGGAAAAGAAAAAGAGTAACAGTATATCAATACAAAAAGCTATCAAATCACAAAGGAAGACAGCAAGCAAGGAAGGAATAGAAGATCTACAGAATAATCTGAACACATTAACAATATGGCAGTAGTAATTCCTTACCTATTAATAATTAACTTGGATATAAATGGATTAAATTCTCCAATCAAAACAGAGCGGCTGAATGAATAATAAAACAAGATTGAAGCAGTGAACAAGGAATTCACCTTAACCTTAGGAATACACAGATGGTAAAAATAAATGTTTGAAAAAAAGATACCCCCTCCAAATGTTAACCAAAAGAGAGTTGGGGTGGCTATATTTACATCACTAAAAATATAGTCTCCATCAAAATCTGTCAAGAGAGAGAAAAACTCATCATATAATGATATGTATGCACCCAGAATGGGGCTCCTAAGTATATGAAGAAAATATTAACAGAACTAAAGGGACGAACAAACAGCAATAACTATAATAATAGGGGGAGAGTGTGTGTGTGTGTGTGTGTGTGTGTGTGTGTGTGCGCGCGTGTATTGTGCATGTGCAGTACTGGGGATTGTACCCATGGGCATTCCACCCTGAGCTGTGCCCTCAGCCCTATTTTATTTTTTAGTTTAAAACAGGGTCTAGCCGGGTGTGGTGGCGCACGCTTGTAATCCCAGTACTTTGGGAGGCAGAGACTGGAGGATATGGGTTCGCGGCCAGCCTCAGCTCTCTCTCTCTCTCTCTCTTTCTCTCTCTCTCTCTCTCTCAACCTAGTGAGGCCCTTCGCAACTTCGTGAGACCCAGTTTCAAAATAAAGTATAAAAAAAAATAGGGCCGGGGGTGTAGTGCGGAGGTAGAACACCCCTGGGTTCAATCCCCGGTACCGCAAAAAAATAAATAAATAAATAAATAAATAAATAAATAAATAAAAATTAAATAAATAAAACAGGGTCTAATTTGCTGAAGGCCTCACCTGAAAACTGTGATTCTCCTGTCTCAGCCTCCCAAGTACTAGGATTACAGGTGTGTATCACCATACCTCACTAATGGTAGGGGACTTTCAACAGTGAATAGGTACATCCAGACATAAAATCAATAAGAAAGAGGAGACTTGAATACTGCTATATAACAAGTGGACCTAACATACAGAATATTCCATTGAATAGCAAAATATACATTCTTCTCAAATGTACATGAGACATTCTCAAATTATGTCATATGTTGAACTATAAAAAATCTTAAATTTTAAAGTTTCAAATTATATCAAGTGTTGTATATAACCACAATAATATGAAACTAGATATCAATTACAGGAGAAATTTTGGAATATCCAATAATATGTATAAACAACCCATTGTTAAAAAGCCACATCTAAGAAGGAACCAAATTAGAAATGAAAAAATTTCCTTGAGACAAGTGAAAAGGGAATCACAATGTATCAAATCACATGTGATGTAGCTAAATCAGTTCTAAGAGGGAAGTTTGGCCTGGGGATGTATTTTAGCGGTAGACCCTGGGTTCAATTCCCAGTACTATAAAAAAGAAAAGAACAAAAAAAGATGGATGCTTATAGCAATAAATCCCCACATTGAGAGAAAAGAGATCTTAAGTAAACAACTAATTTTATACCCCCCAAAGAACTAGAAAAACAATCTAAACCCAAAGTGTGCAAAAAGAAGGAAATAAGGATCAAAGCAGAAATACATAATACAGAATCTAGAAAAGCAATAGAAAAGACCAATGAAACTAACAGTATTTTGAACAGATAAACTTAAAAGACCATTAGCTAGGACAACCATGAAAAAGAGAAACCCCAAATTTTTAAATGAAAGAGGAGACACTACAACCAATACTCCCAAAATACAAAGAATCATGAAAGAAAACTATGATGAATGATATACCAACAAATTAAATCATCTAGAAAAAATGAATTCCTAGACACATACAATCTACCAATTATGAAACATGAAGTAATAGAAAATATGAATAAACCAATAACAAGTAAAAGAACTGAATCTATAATCAATAAATATTCAACACACACACACACACAAAATTCCCAACAAAGAAAGGTCTAGGAAAGATGGCTACATGGGTGAATTATAACCAATCCTCAAATTCCTTCAAGATTTAAAAAAAGAACACCGATCCTCAAATTCTTTCAAGATTTAAAAGGAAGACTTCCAAATTTACTTAAGGATATCAGTATTGCCCTTAGAGAAAAGCCAAATAAGAACACTACCAAAATAAGAAGAAAAAGATTATATACAAATATCCCTGGTGAACATAGATACAAAAATCCTCAGCATAACACTAGCAACCAAAATTCAATAGTCTATTAAAAGGATCATATACCAGGATCAAGTCAGATATATTCCTAGGATGCAAAGATGTTGGGCATGGTGGCGCACGCTTGTAATCCCAGTACTTTGGGAGGCGGAGACCGGAGGATCCGGGTTCGGGTTCGCGGCCAGCCTCAGCTCTCTCGCTCTCTCTCTCTCTCTCTCTCTCTCTCCTTAGTGAGGCCCTCCGCAACTTTGTGAGACCCGGTTTCAAAATAAAGTATAAAAAAATAGGGCCGGGGGCG
>PVJS01013006.1:6290-42896 GCA_004027185.1 Glis glis
TTTTTTTTTGCGGTACCGGGGATTGAACGCCGGGGCGTTCTACCTCCACGCTATGCCCCCGGCCGTATTTTTTATACTTTATTTTGAAACCGGGTCTCACGAAGTTGCGGAGGGCCTCACTAAGGAGAGAGAGAGAGAGAGGGAGAGAGAGAGAGAGAGAGACAGGGAGAGAGAGAGCGAGAGCTGAGGCTGGCCGCGAACCCAGATCCTTCGGTCTCCGCCTCCCAAAGTACTGGGATTACAAGCGTGCGCCACCACGCCCAGCTAACACAGTTATTTTCAATATTTCATTTTGAGGTTCCTATTATAGAAAGAATAACTTAATATCTTTTGATAGGAATTCATGTATGTCAAACTCAAAATCCCCAGTTTTGCCTTATAAAACATCTGGTAGGCTGGGCTGTAGCTCAGTGGTGGAGCATTTGCCTCACATACACAAGGCCCTGGCTTCAATCCCCAGCACTACACAAAAATAAACAAATAAAAATAAATAAAACAGCTGGCAGTGGGGCTCTAATTACTTTTTTTTTTTTTACAGTCAGCTATTGGCTCTATAAAATATGAACAGGGCAGAAAAGAGCAGTAAGAATCTTCTCCCCACAGCTCTTCTTGGCTGAGAATGACTTGCAATTCAGTAATGAAATGAAATCTACTCCTTGTACGTAGACTGAAAAAAAATCAACAGCAATATGTTTTGTCCATTGCTCCTTCCTGTGAGACACAGAGAGATGCGGCCGTGACTAATACCACTTGTTAGAGGATAATGAAATGCAATCGGTGTCCAGCAGACCCAGCAGAAATGCTCCTGGGCACAAGGAAAATATGCCCAGATGGTATCGTCCATTTATCAAGCTAAAAAAGCCAACTACTCTGCACTCTGTGCCCTGATGCTGCTTCTCTAGACGGAGGCAGAAGCATGGATTGTCCTGCTCCATGAGCCAGGTGCAGACTAACCGGCCAGTCAGGGCTCCCTCAGCCCTAGCTCTCCACTCCTCACATGATGCCTTTAATACTGAATGTGTGCGTGCGTGTGTGTGTGTGTGTGTGTGTGTGTGTGTGTGTGTGTAACAAGAGAACAATATAATGGAATAATAAGATCAAACATGACCCCATAGTAACCCCCAACCTTGTTTCTCTCAGCAGTACACTTAGTAGCTCCCAGGTATACAAAAAAAAAAAAAGCCCTCAAACAAATAAACAACAACAAAAAATTGTAACCAAAAAAAGTAAATCCTCCTCTAGGATAAGCTTCTCCTGAGCCTCTCCAGTTGTATCCAAACTCATGCCAGCAAATGAAAGCCTCAAATTGTGTGATGTTTAAAACACAAGTACAGGCAAATACACATGCAAGACCCAAATGAGATACAGTGAAGAGAATAAATTAGCACCAGCTGCAGCCCAATTAAGCAGAGATTCCCACAAGGGAAAGCTTACTTACAATTTACCTCAACAAATCCTCTTCTTTTTGTTGCAATTTGCTGCTTATTAAAAATTTTTTTATTAAAATGACTACAAAGAGTAACCAAGAGCATTGTTATCACATCAGGGAAAAATAAACCAGTGCTTCCAATCAAAAGAATTCTTTGAAGGGGTATTTTTAGTCAAATATTTGTGTTTGTAACATTTTTTAGATAGTTATTTTTTTTAAAAAAAATCAAAGTTACACATGCTCCTAGTTAAAAGAGCTTGAGCTTTTGATGAAAAACAGCAATTTCCAGCTCTATTCTTTACCTCTTTGGATGCCACAACTTTCAAATCTTTTAGCTAGTTCTTCTGGAATTTCTCTCTCTGGATTTGTAAATAATATGCTTCCACTGTAATTTTATTTTGCTTTTTTTTTTGTATGGGGGATGGAGTCCAGGGGCATTCTACCTCAGAGCTATACCCCTTAGCCCTTTTTATTTTTTATTTTTAATCAGGGTCTTCCTAGGTTGCTGAGGCTGGCCTCAAACCTGTGTTCTTTCTGTCTCAGCTTCCCAAGCACTGGGATTACAGGTGTGCGCCACTATGCCCAGTTCCATTGTAATTTTTTACATTTATTTATGCATTTTTACTTTATCTGTTGGTTTCCTATATGAGGAAGATTTTGCTGCCTTTGTCATGAATCCTACTCCTCCTCCAAACTCCCAATATAATGATATGAAGTCAAGGAGGGAGGGGAAGAAGGAGGTGTGTGTTCTTGTTCTACTGTGTGTTGCAACACGCATGCATGTAGGCAAAGAATAAAGTAATAGCTAGCTTCTCCATAGTACTTGCTTCATGCCAGACATGGTTCTAAGCACTTTACATATATTAAATGACCCTACACCACTTAACCCTACAGCAATTCTGTAAAAATAGATACCAGGATTATACCCATATTACACAAGAGAAAACCAAGACACAAAGTTTCACTCCCTAGGAGGTGTTACAAGTCACCCAGAGTCTCTAAACTAGATCCAAGGTAAAAGATGTGATAGTGCCTTGAAAAGTCAGGAGCAATGGACACTTGCAAAGGGGGGTAATGACCATGGAGGTGATGGCAATGATGCCACCTGCCCAGCTCTGGACACATACGCAGCTGGGAACCAGAGCAAGAAGGGGGTATAAGAGCAGATCTGTATTTTGCGAGGGCATATGCTTTTGCAATTTGTAGTCCCTCATTAAGAAAAAGAGTTCAAAATTAGGTACCCATAGAATATTTATCTAGAATGAGAAGCCGTAACAAATTAAAAATCTAAAATTGTGACATATACCACAAACATTACAATATCCTGAAAAATAACATATTAACAGGCTGACATACCCAATTCTTTTTTTTTCCTATCTTTCATACCAGGCTGCACACACTTTGCATCCTCATATATATCAACAATTCTGTAATATCATTTGCTAAAAGAGCCTAGAAAAAGAATTCATTCTTTCCTCTAAAATGGTAGATAAAAATGTGGTTTTAATATAAATAGCGTAACACTTTGCTTCAGTTTAACATTTCATTATTGGAAATATTTTGTGAATTTTAGAATGCTTGTTCAATATGGGAAGATCTCAAGTACATCGATCTGTCGTAATGAGCTAAAGATTCCAGGGCATTTCCAGTTTTATTGTGTTGTGACTGCCCTTGTATACTCTTTGAATTGATGACATTCATAAACCAGAATATGGGGCCGGGTATGGTGGTGCATGCCTATAATCCCAGTACTTGGGAGGCTGAGACAGGAGGATAGCAGGTTCGAGGGTAGCCTCAGCAATTTAGAGAGACCCTGTTTCCAAATAAAAAATATAAAGGGAGCCAGGCATGGTGGCACATGCTTGTAATCCCAGTACTTGGGAGGCTGAGACAGGAGGATCGCAGATTCACAGCCAGCCTCAGCAACAGCTGTGACTTATTCCAGGAAAGAGGCCCAGCTCCATGGACAAGGAATGAGCTCAATATGCTAATGAGAAGACTTGCTGGGCCATGCACCAGCGGAAAGGCAACTGTGCTTCTCATCATTCAACTCCTGACATGTCCCACCAAAGTAAAGACAACATCTTCATTTGAACAACTTTCCTTACCAAGCATGCAGAGAGCAAAGCCGGGTTGGGAGAGAGTGGGGGATTAGCAGTCAGGAGGTCTGGATTTCGCTGCCTGCACCAGGCTGCAGCCAGCAAGTCATTTCACCCCCCAGCCTGTAATTCCGCACTGTGAATGGAAAGGCTGCAATGAAGAATGTGAGTGGGAATCCCCACCCCTCAGATCCCAGCCCAGTCCTAATGGGCAATTAGTGGAAGGGGACACAATCCTTGTCATTTTTGCTAGGTTCATCTGAGAGAAGCCAAGGTCATGCACCATCCTGGGAATTTGAAAGGAAATCCAAGAGAGGGCACCACAAACCATTCTATAAGAGCTGAGTGTTTTCCACTGTCATCCAGCAGTTTTAAAAGTTGTGCATTTGGAGGGGCAGGCGGTGGCTGGAACGTTAAAAAGCAAAGGAGTACCAAAGGGTCCAGAAGCACCTGCTAGCTTATGGCTCATAGAGTGCATTTCCAATGGGTGGGAATGGAAAGAATTATTTTCTAAATAGGACTTCTAAATGCTTCCAAATGCTTTTCTCCTTTTACTTCTCCATCTTCTTTTTTTTTTTTTTAATTAATGTACAATAGAAAGAAGCTCGCCAATTTCTAAATTGTGTCCACATACGTATCTTAAGACAACTTGAGGGCTTCTCTAGCTAAAATATTAGGAAATAAGCTCTTAGGTCTCTGCTTATCCAGTCAATGGGAAAAAATGTCTTAATGGTACACAGTGGTGTGGCATGACCACTTAAACCATGCTCCAGTCAGGCATGGTGGTGCATGCCTGTAATCCCAGTACTTGGGAGGCTGAGACAGGAGGATCGCAGGTTCAAGGACAGCCTCAGCAAGTAGTGGGACTCTCAAAAACCTAGTGAGACTCTGTTTCAAAATAAAAATAAAATAGAGCTTGAGGTGTAGCTCAGAGGTAGAAGGCCCCTGGATTCCTTCTCCAGTACAACACACACACACACACACACACACACACACACACACACACACCATATACTCCTGATGCAGTATAGAAACTTCTCTTCCCAAAACTTGGTCACAGGTGTGTGAATCTGTTCAGAACACTCTGACTTTCAAAAGCAGCTTTCTGGTGTCGGTGTTTTTAAGAATGAATATGCAGCACTTTTTTTTTCTGATCAGTAATTTTTTTCTTATTTAAACATCACTACTGTTATCTCTGATAATAAAAATAGCACATGGCCTTAATAAAAAATTCAAAAATTTTCCCTGTTCCATAAAACAGGGAAAGTCCCCATAATTCCAGAGATAAACACTGCTTGGCTGGTAATTGTCCAGATATCTTTTTAATGTGTGTTGTTATAGATCTTTATAGCATATATAAATTGAAATAAGAACATACATAATGCCATTTTCACTTAGCCTTTTCTCCCCTATAACTTGAATCTCTAATGGACATCTGTGTCAGTACATGCGAGTCCTGCCCCTCTTTTTACACCCCCACAGTCTCCCATTGTAGGGAAGCACTCTGATGGCTTAATCTGCTATTGATATGCAGTTGGGGTGTTTCCAATGTTCCTGAATAGCCAAAGTGATGAATAAAATACTTGCATAATAATCTTTGTGCACATCTGCAAGTGCTTCTGCAAGATAAATTCCTAGAAGGAGAATTGCTGGGTCAGGGTCTATGCATATTTTAATTTTGAGAGATAATTCCAAACTGTCTTCTAAAAGGATCCAGCCAATGTATAGCCCCCCAAAATTACATAAGTTAGCCTCTCTTTTCCTCTTATACTTTTCCTAACACTTGTACTTCTAACCTTTAAAGCATTAGCAATCTGGTAAACAAAGAAAGATGTCTTGTTTAAATTTCTTACATCCGGATATATTGTTATAGAAGATATGAAGATATTATGTAAAAGACCACTAATAATATACTTAAATAAATAAGTAAGACAATAATGCAAAAAAAAATCAGGTCAGTTGTATCTTAAGCTTTCCCTGAGTTTAGACATCTAAACTAATAAATCATTAAATAATACAGATGACCAAAAGGGCAGTTTCCTATTGGAGTCAACATGGGCCCTCTTCACTTTCCCAGACTTAGAAGGTTCCAGAAGTGATAGGGTATTCTGGATCCAGCCATCTTCCTGGCTTTTTGCCCTCTCCTTACTTCCCCAGCTTCACCAGCACCCCAAAATTTTGTGTCCCTTGGCTCCCCAACCCTCCATTACCTCGCCGATCATTCATATAAGGATGATCTTCCTATTCTTGTGTGTGTGGTACTAGGGATTGAACCCAGGGGCGTTCTACCTCTGAGCTATACCCCCAGCCCCCTTTTTGTTGAAACAGGGTCTCACTTAAGTTGCTGAGTTTGTCCTTGAACCTATGATTCTCCTGTCTCAGCCTCCCAAGTACTGGGATTACAGGCATGCACCACCAAGGCTGGCTACGATTTTCCTATTCTTTGGTTCACATCCTGGATGTGGAAGGATTTTGGAGTCCTGCTCAAATTAATTCCCATGAGCCCAGACGTCTGGAATGAAACGAGAAAGACACACAGAGAGGTTGGCTGGGTAATGTGGCTAATAGCACGTCGCAGCAAAAAGCACAAAGGGAAAATATCTCCGCCATTCCTCCTTCAAATTTGAACAGAAACCCAAATTCAACGTCTGTTCTTTCAATCCTGGGACACATGTGGTCTTTCAGATGCAATTGGCTAGACAGGCAAATGGTCCCTTTTCTACAGGACCAGAGAGCCTTGGACATGGAGGCCCCTTTGAAAGAAGTCCATTTTTTTTCTGTTTTTAGTGCCTTTCCCTAACTGAAAAATAAATATATGAAAATTTAGATTTAGGATTTAGAAATTTTAGGATATAGAAAATTCAAACAATACAGGTACACCCAGTAAAAAGTAAGTTTTTCTCTCAGTCTAGACCTCCAGTCTTGCTACAGCTGTGAATATTTTTTTTTAATTGGGGATGGAATCCAGGGGCCTTTTACCTCTGGGCTGTACCCCCAGACCTATTTTATTTCTTATTTGGAAACAGGGTCTCGCTAAGTTGCTGACAGCCTCACTAAGTTGCTGAGGCTGGCTTTGAACCTGCAATCCTCCTAGCTCAGCCTCCCAAGTACTGGGATTAAAGCGTGCGCCACCATGCCTGGCCTGTAAATAATTTTTGGCATGTTCTTCCAGTAATGTACCCTACTGTGCACACATCAATTTTTTACATAAATGGAAGCATACATATACACTGTTGTGTACTTTGATTGTTCATCAATGCACACATACATTATTTCAGATCTTCATATAGACATGTACCACATTCTTAACAACTACACACTATTCTGTGGTGGATATCCCACATTGATTTTACCAATTCCCTACTAAACAGGACATAGGTAGATTCCATTGTTTGGGTATGATATGTATATATATATATCAGATGTGATACATGTATATATGTGTGTATGTGTGTACACACCCATACATAAATATATTCCTATGTGCACATATGTTAGTATAAGTGCAGGATCGATTCCTAAAATATAATTGCTGTATTCTAGGATTTTTGCATTGTTAACCTATTAAATCCCAAGTTTTCAATTCTGCAAATATTTTAACAAAATTGACACAGGTACATTAAAATAGGTGGGCAATCATAATCTAGAGCTTATGAATATTATATTAACATTATTATACTACAACAAAATTATTTTCTAATTATAACATAATTATGTTTTATAATTATATTATATACTATATTTAAGTTCTTATAGGTGTTCCACATGTGGAACTATGGGGCAAAATGGGTCAATTTGGCTAGATATTGCAAAACTGCTTTCCAAAGAAGTTGTACCAATTCATACTCCCACCAGTATATAAAGTTCGTGGAGGGTATTTTCTCAGTCTATCAAGAGATGTCCTTTGAAATTAGCAAGTCCAAAATTCCCAAGAAAATGGACTCCTAAATGAAAGGCCCAAATTACACAAATTGGAAACGTCTAGACCCTTCAACGGGGTCAAGTCTCACCCACTGATGTGAGAGTCTTCTTATGACGCCACTCTATTTGTCTCCATTTACTCCATGACCTTTGTGAACCACCCCAACTTTGGCAATTTTGTCCATCGATCGCTGTCACTGACAGAGACGATGGCCCCAACACCACTGAAGTGCTCATCTAGAAATCACTTTCCAGCACATTCTCCTGCTCTGAAGCTTGAGCTTGCCCCCAAGTTATTACCAGAGCCATCTTCCCTTGACCCTAAGTATCCACTACTCTAACTGAGCCACAGATTGCCCAAAGAAAAAATACCACATTCACTAACCTTAATAATTATTCTGCCTTTGGATTATAGAACTTCTCCAAGATGCTCACAGCATTTTAATATATGCCATCTTATTTGTGTCCACAGCTGCTTACTGAGGTGGGGAAGGAATTGTTGAAAATCCATGACATGCAAGGAGAGGTCGGCTTGATGTCTTCTACAGCAGCCACGGAAACAAGATCCTGTGCCAAATCCTGGAATAAATCAAGGTGGATCCAAGGATACCAGGTGACAGGTCTTAAAGAAATCCATTAAGTGATACTTTTTTTTTTCAGTCTCTTTTGGATTTTCTCAGAATCTGTGGGTGACCTTTAAAACTGCAGCGTCAGAGCGCAAGCAGCTGAGACACCAGACCTCCTCCCAGCAGCCACCAGTGAGGTTGGCAGATGGTCACACACTTCGATCTGGTCCATCATCAATGGAGCCATAGTTGAGGGTGCAGGTGCCCATACTCTTCTAGCCTGTGGACAAAGGAATCACAGAGTGGTGTGGGGATGGTTGGGGAGGGAGAGCAGGTGCAGTGAGAAGGAGAATTTTGAAGTTTTAACCCCCTCACCAGCTGGGCAGGTACATGATTCCAGTGTGTTACAGGCTCTTCTAGGCTGTTGCAGTGATAAACTGATATTAGGATTCTGTAGTGTTCACAGGGCTCAATCCGAGTAGTGAATGGGTACTTGGGTGAGAAACCCCAAGGTCTGAGAGGGACTGGGTAGTGCTTACGGGAGAGTAATGTATGCAGTGGGAGGCTTGGTTTTCATTTCAGAAAATAACAGGAAGGTGCTTGCCAGCCGTTCCAAGCTCTCCTGCCCAGAGATCTGCCTTTGGAAGGCCTCTGTCTGCCCAGCTGAATGGTCTAAGGCTGAGCTCCGCCAGGGAATCCTCAGAGCCCCACTCGATCCTCAGGCCACCCTGCTCCAGTAGAACCTGGCAAAGGGGCCCACTGAGGGGCTTCTGAAGTCTTTGCATTGCTCAAGACCCCCCTTGCCTGAAAGAGCATGATACCTCCCATGCCATACAAACCACTTGAGCTTCTCCAGGCTTCCAGAAGTCCAGGGCAGGAAAAGTGAGGAGGGAGGGAGTTAGCATTGAAAGCCTATTCTGTGTCATGAGCTATGCTCAGAACACATTTCATATTCATAGCTTCTCTAGTGGTAGGTACTTGTATAGCCATTTACAAAAGGGGAACTTGAGGATCTGAGAGGTTAAACAACTTGTCAGAGTCACAGAGCCCTTTAGCATCTATTTGGACATCTGTTGCTATTTTCCTGCCCAGCATCACTTCATCCTTCTTAAGCAACAGCACTGTCTTTCCTGAGATCAAACAGGACTGATTCCTGCCCCACTCCCACCCCAACCTCCCCTCGGGACTGTACATGTAACTCAGAATTGACCAATCAGGAACTTCACTGAAATCTCTATTGTAATTGTTTAGCAATGAACTAGTGTGAGGATCATGTGAGTCCGTGGCTGCTGAGGAAGCTTTGTTCTCAGAATAAGGCTAATAGAGAAATAATAAGTGGAAAAGGAGGCGCTATATTCTCAATGACATCCTTTAAGAACCTGGATATAGCTGTGCCTGAAAGCAAAACATGTGCCTGGGTTCTCAGCTATATGAGCTGATGTAGTCCTTGTTTATGCCATTTTGGTTAATGCATCAAAAGATAGAATTTGAAACCCCCTCGACTGACTCCAAAATCAAAGCTCTTTCCACTATACAGAGCAGCTCCCCCACCCCCAAATATGGTACTCACTGAGCCTGTATTTTCCTAAGGACCAGATTCGCAAGCAAGTTTCAGGCTTCAGATTGCAGAACAAGTCACAACGTGGCCATAGGATTGAGGAAAGTTCTGGTTCACTGCACAAGTCCCCTCCCAGTAGGCAGATGCACAGTGACATGCTCATAGTCTTCTGGGGTTGGTGAGGAAGAAAGCTTCCCTTAGCACTCGGGCCTCAATCACACTCTGCAGTTTGGGCTGTGTTGCCACCCACCGGTGCTATGGTGGGGCAGGTCCCTTGGAGGGGCCAGGTAAGATCTGTCCAGTTATACAATACCAAGCAGGTCATCAGCAATTGTCACAGTGGGAGATTAGCTCGTCTTAGCGTGGGCTGCTGTTATAGTTTAGAGCTAGACTATCCCCCCAATCTCATGTGTTAGGCAATACGGCAATGTTCCGAGGTGAAATAATTTAATCGTGAGGCTTCTAACTTCATTAGAGAATTAACCCACTGATGGATTAATAATTTGAATGGATTTACTGGGTGGTAACTGTAAGCAGGTGGGATGTGGCTAGAGGAAGTAAGTCACTCAGGATCATAGCCTTGGGGACTATATCTTTCCCTGCTCCCTTTTTCTCAACTTCTGCTTTCCCGCCATGAGTGGAGCAGCTGTCCTCTATCATCATGCTCTGCTGCCATGACGCTTCTGCCTTGGAGCCAGCCAACCATGGACTGAACTCTGAAACTGTGAGTTGAAATAAAGCTTTCCTCCTCTAGGTCGTTCTTGTCAGTATTTTGGTCACAGTGGTAAAAAGATGACTAACACAGCTGCTATAACAAAATACCACAGACTGTGGTTTAAAGAACAAAAGTTTATTTTCTCATGGTTCTGGAGGCTGGGAAGTCCAAGATTAAAGTGCCACCAGGGTAGGTTTCATTCTGAGGCCTCTTATCTTGGCTAGTAGGTGGCCACTATCTGCTGTGGGCCCACAGGACCACTTCTCGTGCACACGGAGACTGTGCACAGAGCCCCACCCTTATCCCCTCACTCAACCTCAGTTACTTCCACAAAGGCCCTGTCTCCAAGTACAGCCACATTGAGGGTTAGGGTTTCATGTGAATTTGGAGGAGAGGGACATACAACACTCTGTAACAGAGATGCACTGAAGAACTTCAGTTAGAGGAGATATGGAGAAAATATACAGAACATGGTAGTCAGGAGAATTTGGAGGCAGTTGGGTGCACTTCCCGGGTCCAGGCTTAGGCAGTTTGTAATGATCGGAATGGATATTTTCTGGTCCTGTGTTTTTTGCTGTCTTGTTAAAGAACAAAATGTCAGACTTTCCTCTTTGGTTTTGGTGGAGATATATGTCAGGGCTTCCTGGTTTCAAGATAAATCCATGTGTTCAGGTTTGTGGTATCCCAACTGGGAAAGCTAAATTAGTTAATTGAAAAATGAAAAATAGGAAAATTAAACCAGCAAGTTCTCCAAACATATTGGGCCAATTTAAAACCCAGGTTAACATTGATTTATTGTTTTAATAAGATTCCTGTGTAGGGAAAAAAAATGACTGGCCTGCAATATAAATAAATACAGGAATGTATTTATTTGGCTGCAGTATATAAGAGCAACAGGGCAAATGACTCCTTGAGTTTTCTGCATTTTTTTCATATCGCTAAAACCTTTGGGCCTTAAATATTATTTTTAACTGAGACCAATGTCCACAGAATGATATGATACTCTGAGTTCTTTCTTCACCAAAAATGATGCATGAAGCCATCTTAGAATTTAGATGAGCTCTGGGGCAGGTGCTGGCCCGCAGGCCCCCAGCCAGGACAGTGCCATGGCTGAAAGGGAAGCAGTGCTCAGAAGAGGTCCTGTGGAAGGACAGCTGGACCCTCCCCATCCCTAACACCAGCTCAAACAGAGGTCACCCTGTCAACACAAAGTGTCAGTGTAGAGCTGAGGCCCAGGAGGCAGCGGCACCCCTTCTTCCTCGATCGGTCACATCATCTCAAGTTCAAAGAGCTTGGCCAGTTGCCCTTGCCCTCAGACCATCATGTAGAACTACAGTCATGGACTTTGGGCTCTCTCATTG
Source organism: Glis glis (assembly GCA_004027185.1). Taxonomy (NCBI): domain Eukaryota; kingdom Metazoa; phylum Chordata; class Mammalia; order Rodentia; family Gliridae; genus Glis; species Glis glis. The sequence continues at coordinate 17,940 of PVJS01013006.1, forward strand.
AGCATTCTGGAAGATGTGGTCATGAGAAGCTGCGTGCACTTCTATCAGACAACAAGGCGAGAGGAAAAGCGCCCCAAACTTGTAGCCAAGTTCCAGACATTGCATGGTTAATTCACAGCCTTGAAAATCACACGGTCAACCCTGAGTTTGATAGTATTGAGGCCAGAGACATCAGGAACATTTCCAGAGCCTTGCAAAGATAGGCAAAGCTGAGAGCACAGGTCCCCAGTCTCTCAGGAAGTAACCTCTAGTCTGGGAAGTAACAGGCTTTGCCAAGCAGGCATTGAGCATAAAGTGGATTTAACTACGTTCCCAATGTTTTATTTCTTGAGCTAAGGGATGGATATATATAGATATTTGTTGTATTTTTCCTTATTCTATTCTTGAATGTCTTAAATATTGTATAATACATTTTCAAAACAAAGTTAATTTTTTAAAAAAGAAGACATTAAGACAGGATAGTAGGAATATCTTTTGGAACTTAATATGCTTGATGAATTTGATGGAGAACTCCTAAAACGTCCAGAGAAGATACTTCCCACCCAGGGCCTACACTGTTGTAAATCCTTGCCCAGGGTAAAAGAAATCAAATCCACCAGCTATTGAGTCAAATTCAACAACAGTAGCAGTTGAACTATTTTCTCCTTGTTTGAACCCAATGGAATTGAGAAGTTGCAACTTTTGTCTTTTTGCTTGTAGAGTGTATTTAACCGTTTCAAAGTTCATTCTCATTCCTGTAGTTCTTACACGCTGCCCAGAGGAGATAATGGCCTTTTCACTAGAGGATGAAATTTGAAAACATCACATAAGGAGGCTGAGCACACCTGGGCAGGAGCCCGAGGGTCAGAAACAAAGGCATTTTGGTCCACAAACCCTCACTCCCTGCCAGAAAAGCTGTACTTACTGCCCACCATTTAGCGATCTAGCTTGTATCAGATGAAGACAAAATTAATTGGGAATGGACATTTATCATTATTGATTTGTATCTGATGAGGATTTATAACATTACATTATCAACAAGTGCTAGAAGATAAAAAGGCTCAGGAGTAATGGGGGTTGGAAATTCTTCATGCAGGGACATAATCTTTGTCATGAGGCACATGCTCACATTAACAAGTCCACAAAATTGATTTCCATGGAAAATGCTTTAGATAAAAGTCCAAGGAAATCTTCCAGAATTACCGTAACTGTTATCTTTTGGGGAATGTTTATGCATATGTACATATGTATATATTTTTAATTGAGTTAGTTCTTTCATTTGATAATAAGGAGGGCTAAGCAAAAGAGGTAGAGCCAGAAGACCTTGTTATCTACAGTCAGCATGCATTTCAAATAAGTTAAATGTGGCTTTTTAAAATTGTTCCACTAAAAGTGATAACTTCAACATAATTAGGTTGACTGATGAGTGACTACTTGAGTTAATAAATGGACATAAATGTAATCCCAGTACTTGGGAGGCTGAGACAGGAGGATGACAGGTTTAAGGCCAGCCTCAGCAACTTAGCGAGACCCTGTTTCAAAACTAAATAAAATAAAATAGGGCTGGGGGTGTAGCTCAGAGGTAGGATTTTTGGTCCTCAGTGCCAAAAATAAATAAATAAATAAATAAATAAATAAATAAATGGACATAAAATGAAATATTATTATATAAAAAGACTGATTTGGGGGGATTATAAAGAATACAATGGACCTGTTTGATAAAATATAGAGTAAATATAGATAAAATAAAATGCCCACCTGGAGAAATGCATCCTGCAGGTTTATAAGAAATCTTCAGAGCTGTGATGTGATGTGGTGGGGAAGAAGGAAACCTGCTTAGGAGCCAGGTAGATCTGGATGGGTCTTGGAGCGACCCTTTGCTAGAGGCGTGAACAAGGAAGGACACCGGGCTCCTAATCTGTAAGGTAGAAATAAAAACATTAGGGCAGCAGTAGTCAGAAAATAGGACGTCATGCCCATTAAATGCGAAGCTCAGGGCTGGCACACGGCGGTGGGGGGCTCTAAGCACACAGTGATCTCTCTTGCCACCCTACAAAAAGAGGCTTTTATTCAGAGGCCTCATTCTCTCAGAAGAGTCTAGGTCTTAACTAGTTACAACAACAGTGAGAGACTAAGCAACCTAGGGAGACCCTGTTTCAAAATAAAAAGGAAAAAGGGCTGGGAGTGTTGAGTGTTGGACACAGTGGCTTGTGCTTGTAATCCCAGTACTTGGGAGGCTGAGATAGGAGGATTGCAGGCTTGAGGCCAGCCTCAGCAACTTAGTGAGACTCTGTTTCAAATTGAAAAGGGGCAGGGGATGTAGCTTGAAGGTAAAATTCCCCTGGGTTCAATCCCTAGTTAAAGAAAAATGCCAGGGAAAATGAAGGAGCTGGATTCCATCAGTATTTCTTCCCCATGGCTCCCACTTTGGAGTTCTTGATCACAGACTTCAGCAGCCAGCAAGCAAGGATTTGGCCCCTCCAGTTGTTAAATATTGAAATGCTTCCTTACCAGCTGGTCGCTCCATTGCCTGTGCATGGAACCCTACACGACACCCTCTTGATCCCCCTTGATCTGCCTTCCCTTGGTCTGGCAACCAAAAGATTGATGCTGCCTTCTTGGGATTGGGGAAGGGGTGTGCTTGGGACCTTTCCAAGAACTCTGGCTAGCTGTCCAGCACCTGGGCCCTCCTGATTTCCAAATACTTCAATGATCACCTCTGATTCTAACCTGGTCTCTCTTCCTGCACCTCTTCTTTGGTTTCCAGATTAATTATGGGATATCAGAGAACCAGAAACCACCGTTCCCTTGGGAGTCCCCCTTCATGGTCTTGTATACTCAGTGTCTCCTCTGAACTCTAGCTTCCCCTGGGGTCATTTTGTCTTGTACGGTTTGCAATATGAACCAAAATGGTATCAATGAAGGTCCAGCCTGGGGTAGCTTGGTTTGTCTTGAAGGCTTCTGAACGTGGAGCAGGGACCTCAGCAACATGGTGAGATCCTGTGGGTGGGCCCACTCTAATCTCTGATCACTCCCCGAGGACACACACACTTCAAAAGAATCCACAGAGCTGCTCCAGATGCAGCCCTGGCACACATGAAACCGGGCAAGTGTGGTCCCTGTCTCCAGTAGTTTCCTCTCCTGTGGCCACCGCTCCAGGGAGTTAAGTTAGTGCACAGAAGCCCATGAATCCATATTCACACCAAGCACTGTCTTTATCCATTCCACTAGTCTTTGCAGAGTATAAACCCTGGGGCCAGGTACTGCAGCATCCCTGTCCTCGCTGAGTTTTTAAGGTAATAAGACACTGTTGTGATTAATAAAATATGAATTTATTCCAAAGCCTGCTGAACTCAGATGTTTATCACACATTGTAAAAATCATCTGATACTAAAAGTACCACTGCTACTGCGTGGGAAGGCTGTAATATTTGACATTAACAAGAGGTCCTTGTCCTGGAAAAGTTGGGCAGTTTGTGGTAGCTCATTATGGAGGTGAGAAGGAGGTACGCAATGTAATGAATAGCACGAGGGGAAAGAGACATAAGAACACCAATCACTACTCTTCCTCCTGGGAGGCTATCATTCCAGTCAGTGGGGCGTCCCCAGTTCTGCAAAACTATAAAGTAAAGAGGAGGAGGAGAGTAATTCTAGAATCCCAAACCTCAGGAGAGTGGGCTCACATTGAAATAGGACATTTACAAGCAAGACCAGTGACGGCTGCTGAATGCAAATATGTCATCACCCCGGGAAGCACTGGAGATCTAAAGGGGCTGGAGGCTGGCGCAATTAGAGTGCATCTCCTCTTCCCTCCCTCCTCAGCCCCCTGCCCTCTGTTCTTCCCTCCTCTGGCTGCTCTTCAGAAAAGTGTTGGCAGGTAGCTTCCAGCTGGGACAGCTGCCAGGTTTCTAGCTGGAGGAGCTCTGCTGCAGCTGTGTTGGCAGGGAATGGGATGGAGGAGCCAGGGTAAATGAATTAAGCCCTGATTCTCCATGGTTAAGCTGCGGGATATTTCTAACACACGGGGGCAGCTGCTGGCTGTAGTGCATCAGCTGGTATGAGCATCATACTGCAAATAAATAGGAATCCAGCAACAGTGACCAACAGGAAGAGAACCGCCATGCCAGGGCAAGGCAGGGAAGGGTAAGATTTTTTTAAACCAAACCCCAACACACATGCTTTTTGGGAAAATCCCCTTTTCCTTATCATTTGCTGATGATGTTGCGATATACCTTTTGTCAAGCTGCACTACTTCAAGCAAGCATTTCCTAATCTTTCTTGTCTAACCCCAGATTGGCAATATTCAAGGGAGTGGCCAGTTTCCAAGGGCAATCTGCCAGGTTTCTATAACATTAAATAAAATGGAGAATTGGCAAAGTAAAGGTAACAAGAGGAAGGTATGTAGTCATCTATGTCTTGGATCCAAAACACATTATTCTTTCCTCAAGAAATCAGATGAGTTGTAACTAAGCAACATAATGGTAGAGGCATATAGAGGTTCTCCCAAATAATCTTAACCAATCTTTAGAACTTCTGATTTACCAAACTGATGAAAATAGTTAATCTTTGCAATTATTTATGCTTGAATACCATTGTGATAGGCAGAATAAGCCTCTCCTTCCTCCAAATGTCCATATCCTACTTCCTGGAAGCTGTGCATATGCAGCCTTACATGGCAAAAGGACTTTGCGTTGTGATAAAGGGTCATGGGGAGATTATCCTGGGTTATCTAGGTAGGCCCAATATAATCTCAAAGGTGTTTATAAGTGAAAGAGGGAGACAGGTTAGTGAGTGTCAGTGGTATGATGTGAGAAAGAAGCCATCCGCCATTGTTGACTTTGAAGATGGAAGTGGGTCATAAGCCAAGGAATGCAGGAGGCCTCCAGAAGCTGGGAAAGGCAAGAAAACACTCTCTCCTAGCACCTCCAGAAAGGGACATGGCTCTACTGATACCTTGATGTGAGCCCAGTAAGACCCATTTTGGGCTCTGACCACTAGAATTGCAAGATCATAAATGGGTGCTGTCCTAAGCCACTAAGCTGGTGGTAATGTTACAGCAGCAATAAAAAACAAATAATGCATTCATAATCACATAATGTCAGGTTTCTAGCTAGAAAGTTCTGCATTGAGATTAGGATTAAGAACTGTCTATCCGGGTGTGGTGGTGCATGCTTGTAATCCCAGTACTTGGGAGGCTGAGACAGGAGGATCACAGGTTTGCAGCCAGCCTCAACTACTTAGTGAGGTCCTCTGCAACTTAGTGAGACCCTGTTTCCAAATAAAGAATAAAAAATAGCGCTGGGGGTGAAGCTCGGAGGTAGTAGAATGACCCTGGGTTCAATCCCCAGTACTGCAAAAAACAAGAGAACTATCTATTCCACTTAGAATAGAAACCCTGATGATATTTGGTTATTAAGCAAATACCTATGAAATATCTCGACTTCTATAGAACTCTATTTTCTTACTTCCTGCACTCAAAAGGGAGGTGAATATCAAGCTCTAATTATATACTATAGTTAGGTAAATATGGAGCAAGAGGGTTTTGTAAAGCCTGAGGCACATAAAGGATGTATAGCAGACAAAAAAGATCTGTAGGCTTCATGAGAATTACTCCAGTAAGAACTGAACTCCTGTGCCTCACTGGTTCTGGAAATAAGCAAATGTCTAGATAAAACTCTCTTGTTTTTCCCATCCCTAGACTCTGAGCTACATTAGACATTCAGCCTATAGTAATGGTTAGTATGTCAGTCAAATTCATATCCTCAAAAACTTAAATTCAGAATTGTACTGTCAAAAAATAAAGGCATAAGCCTTCCTCATTCTGTGGCTTTCACAAGAGGAAAAGGAATGAAGATATCTTTTAGTTGAATTGTCCAGGCTAAACTCCTATTTCCCAATATACATTTCAATGACCTCTTTTGGGTCAGGCGTACGCTTCGTGTGAAATGATCTCTGATTTTAAAAGGCTCTGGGGTGGGAAAAAGTTAAGAATCATTGGCCTCGCGTCATAACATAATAACCCAACCTGGTGTCTCACTGGGAAACACAAGCCTGGGCAAGACTGCATATTTTCCAAGCTCAATTCCTATTAGAGTGTCTTTGTAAGTCAATTATTGGGGAAATGAAAATAAGCTGGAATTGGCAGAGTCCTGGAGCACAGGGACAAGCATTGGCCTCCCAGGGAGAAAATCACTTCCCCAAGAGTAATGAATTAGAAACATAGGAAGCTTGGGTCCACGCAGGATGGTGTTACTATTCAATAACTATTCAAGTCTGCGGATGGCATCTCTGATGGAGGAAGTACCCCTTAGCACTAGGGTGGTAGAGTACCTTCCGAGAAAGGATGGAATCCACATGGGCTGAAGCAGAACAGCTTCCAGCTGGGATGGGAGGGATGGGGTGGTGTAAAAACAGTAGTAGTGCCACAGGGAGAAAGGGCTAAGCAGATTGTCATGGTGTTGAACTGGGGGGCTGGGGTTCATGGCAGGTGCAGGCCAAGAAGGGAAGAGAAGCTGCTGACGCAGGTCAAAATCTCCCTGTTACATGGGCTACACACAAAGAGAGTCACTCAAGAAAACATCCTTGAGTAGCAAGCACCAAGCTTAAGATAACTTATCGTTAAGTCCCATGCGGGATTGGCATGAGATCCCCGGGGAACTTCCCAGCTTGGTGCTGACTGGCTCAGGGACTGGCTGTGGCTGGACATTCCAGTTGAAAATCATCAGTCCTCGCTGCCTGCCAGAGGTGAAGGTGACTTGGGAGTGGGATTTGCAACAGTGCCAGCTTCATTCAAGTGGATCAGGACATTTTTAAATAAGAAGTTGCAAGACTTTTAATTTTGCATCCCTCTTCCAACCATAAAGCCACTCCATTCCCATCACAGGGACATCTCACTTTGCAGTTCCATTAAGTGAGCTTGAAATTTAAAAAATGGAAAAAGTTAAAACAAATCACTGCAACATTTAATCCCCAGGTGCAGCCCTGCACTTGCTTAGCTTCAAAGCACAGTCAAGGAACTCAAGAGAGATGAACCTGAAGAGGTCGGAGCCAGGAGGGGAGGAAACCAAGTGAACTCTTTGAACTGAATCAGAGCAAATGAGCTGAAGCAAAGGGGCCAACAGAGACGACAAGCCGTTGCTGTTCAGGGCTCTCCAAAGACTCCTAAAGAAAACCCAGCCCCTCACGGGAGGCCAGTGGAGACCCAGGCTCGAGGCCAGTAACTACCCCAGCTCTTCTGAGACCTTGAGCAGCTGTGTCCCCACTAACAACACAAGCTTCCACAGATGGGGAGGCAGGGGGCATGCTGAGAGCCCAGCTGCCAGCTCCTGGTGTCACTGGGGTGGAGAGAAGAGGCTTGGTTCACACGAGAGGCCTTTTAAGTTCAGACCTGATAGATTCCTAAGCACAAGGGGGTGATTGTACACTGATTTATGGAGCAGAATGAACCGGAGCAGAAGTCTGCAGGGGGATTTCCTTGGGGGACCCACTGTGGTGCCCAGAGGAGGAGGGTGGAAGGGCGTTTGCAAGGAGCCTGGACTTCATGAGGTGGTTGATTAGTGATCTTCTCGTTAATCTCTGATTATTTCCATTTCTTAGATTATTTTTTCTGTTCCTTCCTATCACCCTTTAAGTTAGCCCTGACATGACAGGGTGGGAGGTGGGGTCAGGAGAAGAGGGGGGTAGGTACAGAACTACATGATTTCATTGCTAGAGTGTGAGTGGCCCTTGGGACACACTAGGACAAACACTAATCTTGCACTTCTAGGACAGACAGGGCCCATGGACCATGTAAGACTCAGCCACTGAATTATTAGAGAACAGGCCAAAAGATAGCTCCTTCCCTTTCTTCAGTTTCCCGATTGGCTAGGCTTATACTAATCAATCTACTTCTTAGAATTAAAATATATGGAGCTGGGTGTGATGGTGCATACCTGTAATCTCAGTACTTGGGAGGCTGAGACAGGAAGATTGCAGGTTTGAGGCCAACCTTAGCAATTTAGCAAGACCCTCAGTAACTTAGCAAGACTTTGGTCACTATATACCTTGAGTCTCTGGTCACTATATACCTCCTGAGTTGTGGATGCTGCTTTTGTCCATTTATGGCTGCTGGCTGCTTGGCATGAGAAGCCTCCAGTACCCAGATGGAAGCCATAGCTGGAGGTGTAGTGGGATGCTGGATATGTCTTGTGGTGGATGCATTTCCCTTGGGGACCAAGACCTCTGAACCACAGAACCCAGAACCACACTTTTACAAGTAAGTCACTGGGAATGATGGAAAGCAAGCCCCGCCCACTTTTCCCTCTTTGTCCCAGAACCATGCATTCTATCTACTGAAGGTTTGCATGCACATGGCTTATTGGGGAGTGCTCTCAAGTTCAACACCTATGGGGGAGCAAAAGAAGGAGGGCTGGACAGTGGGAGAAGAACTGTGCAATAGTCACAAAAATGTCTTAGTTGATGGCCCAGGGAACTTTGGGGCCAAATGGCTTTGCAGAGTTATCCTGAATTGGGGTGAGCAGGCCAGACCTTTATACTTCTGCATTACCATTTAACAGTTGTCAATTTAGGATTTATACCCTGGAGGGGGGCACCCCATTGTCACTGGGTATTGTCCCCCCAATGGGCCTTCCTCCTCAGGCCTCCTTGATCAAACACCGCAGCCTCCTCATCTTTCTTCTTCCAGGCTCCTGACCAGTCATCCAAGCATTCACCACCATCTGAGTCTATGTATGGTCTAACCTCAGGCCACTTCTCTTTCCACCCAAGTGAATAGAGAGGTGAATCATCCAAAGATCTGCCCATCTTGAGGATTTCTATTTTGTACCTACACGCTGAGCTATTCATCCACAGATCAAGTTTGACCTTTACTCTCCATTGTCAAGCGGTCATAAGAGAATCCCCCATGTGGTTGAGGGAGAAGCTTCAGTTCCCCAGTGCATAACACAGGCATCTGAGCCACCTACTTGCACAACTTACAGAGTAGAGATAGTCCTGGGAAAAGACCGAAAATGCATTCTCTCATCCATCCAAAGTGATTGTGAGCTATTGCTGACCTTCCTGTCTGATCAGAATAAAAAGCATTATTCATATTAATTGCCATATGCCATGTGCCAAGGCCATTTTGACCAGTTGTAGCAAAGATTCCACATGTGGTACTCTCTGATGGGGTACCTATTTGGTTGAGTTTGGTATAAATCACTGTCTCATTCTTGAAGATCTGTCTGGCTTTCATAGGGGACAGAGTGGTTAATCAACAGGAACATGATAAGGATGACTCCCCCCTTTCAGGATCCTACATGATGGGGACGACTCCCCCACTCCCAGGATCCTTTAAGTCTTCAAGGGTGGCACTCATCTTTGTCATTCCCTATTGGCTATTATGATAGTTAATTTCAGATGTCAACGTGACTGGATTAAAGGATATACCCAGAAAGCTGATAAAGCATTATTTCTGGTTATATCTCTGAGGGTATTTCAGGAAGAGATTGGTGATATAGTTTAGATCTGGAATGTTCCTCAAAGGTCCGTGTGTTGAAGAATTGGCCCTCAGCTTGGTGCTATTGGGAGGTGGTAGAACTTTCAAGAGACAGGGCCTAGTGGAAGGAAGTTAGGTCAATGGGGACATGCCCTTGAAGAGGGTGTTGGGACCCCAGCCCTTTCCTGTCTCTTTCTATTTCTTGGCTGCCATGAGTTGAAAGTCCTCCTCCACCATGCATTCCCGCCATGATAGACTGGGCCACCACAGGCCCAAAGCAATAGGGTCAAGCAACTGCAACTGTGGACTGGAACTTCTAAAACCATGGACCAAAACAAACCTTTCCTCTTTATAATCTGATGAGCTTAGATATTTTGACACAGTGACAGCAAACTAACTATTGGTACCTAAATCAGTGGCCTGGGTAAGGAAGATCTGCCTTCGCCCAATGTGGGCTGGTACCATCCAATTGACTGAGAGACCAGATTTAAAAAAGAAAACAGGCAAAGGAAAGGTGAATTCTTTCCTCTTCTATTTCCTTGGACATCAGAACTCCAGGTTCCCCAGCCTTTGTACTAGCGGCGCTCCGGTTTCTCAGACATTTGGCCTCAGACTGAGATTTACACCAGTGTCTTCCCAGGATCCGAGGCACTGGGACTTGGACTGAGCTGTGCTTCTGGATCCTCTGGTTCTCCAGCTTGCAGTTGGCCTGTCATGGGACTTCTCAGCCTCTACAGTCACATGAGCCAAGCCCCCTAACCAACCTCTCCTATACCTAAATGTATATGCTATTGATTCTGCCTCTCTGCAGAGCCCTGACTAATACAGTTGTGAAATTATTTTTTATTTACTATCTGGCCAGGAGGGAAGGCGGGCAGTTTCCATTTAGCTTTCCTTGCAATGATAGCTCTTACCTCCTAGCTAAGGAACTGACATTGGGGTTCTGCCAACTAGTACTTAATGTCTATTCCAGTGATATAGTCCATGTCTGAGGAAGAGACCAGTTGGTCGGTCTGTGTGCCCAATGGACACGCTGAGAGGTGGTCCTTACTAGACCTTGTTTAGTACCTGGCCTCCAGGTGCCCACATGCTAACAAGGGCCTAGATGACACTTCAGCCCTCCAGTATCAGTATCAGCTCAGTCCCTGTGTCCAGCAGTCTCTGAATGTCTGGGTATTCTCTTCTTCCCAGTGGATGAGCAGCCAAGTTCTGAAGGCAGCGTATCGCAAGGGCTTTCTGGCCTTACATGATATATCCTGAGCCTTTTGATCCCACCTTCTGCCATCTTCCATGGTAGTTCTGGCATTTCTTTTCTTTTTTTGTGTATGTGGTACTAGGGATCAAACCCAGGGGCATTCTACCTCCAAGTTATACCCCCGGCCCTATATTTTATTCTTTATTTTGAAACAGGGTCTCACTAAGTTGCAGAGGGCCTCACTAACTAGCTGAGGCTGGTCGTGAACCTGTATCCTCCTGTCTCAGCCTCCCAAGTACTGGCATTACAAGCGTGTGTCACCACACCCGGCTAGTTCTGCCATTTCTACTTTATATATAGCATAAGTCATCAATTTCTCCAAGCTCCAAGAGGCATGCCAGCAGCATATTATTAGACTTCTTTCCTTAAGTCCTTGTCAGGGCTGCTATGGTTTGAAAGTAAAATGTCCCTCGACCCTCATGCTCTGGAGGCTGCCGTGCTCGGAGGTGGGTCCCTAAGGCAGGGCATGGCTGGTGGGGTCCCTGGAGGTGTGGCCTCGGGGGCTATATATGTCCCTCACCCTTTCCCCTTGCTCTTTCTCTTTCTTCCCACCATCATGCCCTGAGGACCTACAGCCCCGGTTCCTGCTTGGCAGCCAGTGTTAGTGGACTCTATATATAAGCCAAAATCTCCAGACCCATATGGAAATAAACCTTCCTTCCTCTAAGTTTTGTGTGTATCAGGTGTTGGATCACAGTTGTGAGAATGTCAACTGAAACAAAGGTGTTCTGTTCTGTATCATGGGAGAGCATTTCTATATCTGTAAAGTCTCCCTTTTCCAGCTTTCTTTTCTGCCCCTGACAATCTAGCATCCTCAGGATCCAGTCCAAGCAGCAGGGCCATGGCTCTTGCTAATACACATGAGCTAGGCTCTACAGTTCCTGCAGAGTATAGCCTTTTCTTCTCTTAGCAGACCCAGCACTCCTCCAGCCAAGTTATGTTGTGACTCAATCCTCATCGTAGGTGTGTTGATCAGGAGAGGAGCTGCGTGTAGATGTGGGGGAGGAGGGATGCAGTGACTCCCAAAACAGAGAGTTTTGTTCTATCTTCAGGAAAAGGGGGAGCGGCTGCAGTCTTTAACAGGGAGGAAATGGCCCAGAAGTTCCAAAGAATCTGGGAATTCCCATTTTCCCAGTGCATCCACCCAGATATACCTAGTCTATGGCTCAAGATCCCACTTCCGGTCTTGGCAGAGCAGAGATATAGGGGCTGAGAGCTCATCCTCTGGAGCTCTGCTACTGCCATTTGCAGCCCTTGGCCTGGTCCTCAGGTTTTCTGCCCTTCAAGTGTAGGAGATGGGGTTCTTTATATGCGGTGCAGGAGGCCCTCTGGCTTTCACTCTGAGCCTTTGGTTTGCGATCTATCTCTCTTAGTACCATTGTAGGTCTGCTTCCCTAGGAAACACAGCCTAAGACAGAGATTAGTCCACAGAAAGCTTATCAGGAAGTGAAAGTGCTCCAGCATTGACCTTTGTGGGGGGAGCAAAGGAAGAAGAACTGGGCCGAGGGGGTGTGATGTGGCTATGACATCCAGGGGAGCCCTGGAGCTGGGATGGCCCGGCAGGTGGTCTCCAGTTGGGATAAGAGAACCAGGCATCCAATAACTACCCAATAAGGGCTGCCATTTGAAGGAAACATGACCTTGGGCAAGGTGACTGTCTCTCTTTAGTTCAGAGCAAGACAGAGACGAGGACTTAACTGAGAGTTGTGGGCCTTGGGGGGAATTGAGTGCTCGAGTCCTCTAGAGGGATCTGAACATGGGATCATGATCTTCATCAAACCAACCTCTCTGCAAACACATATAGGTTTAAGAAACCTAACAACAAGCCGGGCATGGTGGCACATGTCCATAATCCCAGTACTTTGGAGGCTGAGACAGGTGAATTTCGGGTTCAAGGCCAGCCTCAGCAACTTAGAGAGGCCCCCAGCAACTTAGAAAGATCCTGTTTCCAAACAAAAAATACAATAGGACTGGGGATGTAGCTCAGAGGTAGAACAACCCTGGATAAAAAAAAAAAAGAAACCTAACAACAAATAATTTCCTTAACATAGATAACCGAAGGGGTCCTTTATTTGGAGTAGACAAGAAACTGATGTTTCTGCAAATGGCCCCAGAATTTCAACCCTCTCGTCTACCCTCCCTTCTTTGCTGTTTGGTTAAAAGCCACAGCCGACTCGCTAAGCAACTCAGAATGTTAACACCCCCATGCTGTACACAGCGTGTTCTCTGGGCCGTGCTGAGCCATGCTTTGTGGGCCTGAGCTGCCCACAGCCATCCATTATTTGCACGGGGTCTGCAGACAGCACACTGATTGCCCACGGTGCAAGGAAGCCGTGCAATAAGCATGGCCCATTCCTTAGCAAGGAGAAGCAGTTGAATTCCGTGCGCTGAAGACAAATTGGCCATAAACTCTGCAAGCCACGGAGGTTATTTCAGTTACTAAATGATTAAAGTCTCTAATCTCTGGAGCAGTGATAAAGAACACCGAAGGAAAGGGGCTGGGTTTTTTATGCTGGGGGAAGGTGCAGAGCGTCTCTCTTGAGACGCTGCCAGAAGAAGCCCACCCCATAAGAGAACCACAGATAAGTAAGACATCATTAATAAATCAATGACAGGAAAATGAAAGCGGAAGCAGATGAATCAGCTAGCGGATCAGGTTGTAGATGAAAAGCAGCACATCTGTTGCTCCTATCGGTGCATTAACAAATAAGTCTGCTGGATCAGATGGTCTTTCATACTAATACTTGGAATAATGAAGCTTCAAGAGCGATTAAAGCATAAATCAATTTTTAAATGTATCTTGTACCTCCCCCAAACACCAGGAAGCATATTTTTCCTTGCTTCGAATTCTTTCTGGCAGGCATCGGGAGGTGTGGGGATAAAAATGCTACCTCATTTTGTCTCTGCTGCGAGGTACAGGCACACAGCTAATTTAGTGTTTAGCCTCATGCTTTGATTCCTACCAGCTGAAGGCACTGAGCTGTGCTTAATCGATATGTTAAATCTCAGCCAATGCATTTCAGCCCAGGCAATACCCACCTGTCTCCCTGTGCGGGATAGTTTGCTTCTAACTCTTTTTCTTCCTTATGCAGGTATTGATTTACATTTTATTTTGTTATTTTTGAAGACTTCAGCAAAATTAGCAATTGACACAGTGAAGCATAATTTCTCCTTTTTTTTTTTTCTTTTCTACACTGCCAAAAAGTTGCTTCTCCTGAATGGCAAATTGGCCAGGTATTAAGACATGAAGGATGGACATGATTGGTTAATTTGATAAATCATACATCCATGTCCAAAGGGACACAAACGTGCTCTTGACATAATTTCTTTTTTTCTGTATTGGGGAGGATTGAACCCAGGGCCTTGCCCATGCTAAGCAAGCACTCTACCATCAAGTTATATCCCCCAACCTTTTTATTTCTTCTTTTGAGACAAGATCTTGCTAAATTGCCCAGGCTGGCCTCAAACTTTAGATCCTCCTACCTCAGCCTTCCCAGTAGCTAAGATTATAGACATGAGCCACCTTGCCCAATCTTCAACATAATTTTTGGTACAAGGATATCGAGACAATAAGGAAAAAAAGGGAGGGAAATGTTCAGTCTGGGAAGGTTGGCAGGGTCAGAAAGGACATAGTATAACACAATCAGGAAAGGAATTTAAGTGTAGGTCCAAATTTTTCTCTGAAAAGCAGAAAATCCTATGAGTTGGCTAATAGAAGAGTTCTTACTGAATAAGACAAATGGGGAGGGGATAGGAAGAAAGAAGGGCAAGAAAAAAAAAAAGATGTGCAAGAAGACGAGTGTAAATGGTGGGGGGATAACCAGGGAGGAGGGAGAGAGCAGCCAGGCCATGCTTCTGTTCATTATCTGGTCTTCAGTCCACATCACACCCATCAGCCAGAGGACATAGCACCCACAAAAGTAAACTCTTCTTCCCCTTGAGACACAACAGCTCTTACTGGAAGCAAAGAAGAGTCAGGAGAGAGACTGTTTTGTTCACTTTGTCATAGTTAACAGATGGTCCTCAGGTGAGCAGACATGGTACAGTCAGTCCTCCATATCTGCAGGTTGCAAGCACATGGATTCAGCCAACTGTAGATAGAAAATACTTGGAAAAATTGCACCTGTACTGTATACATACAGACATCATGTGTCCTTATTCCCTAGACAAAACAGTATAACATATATATATATAGAGAGAATTTTCATTATATTGGTATTGTAAGTAATGTAGAAATGATTTAGAGTATATCAGATGATGTGCATAGGCTATATGCAAATACTGTACCATTTTCCATAAGGGATTTGAGCATCCTCATTGTTTGGTATCTGTGGAGGCCCTGGAACTAATGCCCTGTTGATATTAAAGGACAACTATATTCCCTATTCAATTGAACAGCTAGCAATACCCACATCTGGTGAGAAGACTTAAAAAAATTAGAGAAAATATAAACTTTTATATAGGGTAGTGAGTAACAAGTAAGCCAAAACATCAAGGCTCATTTTCAGAAATAAGCATTAAGTTAGTCTTTGATCATTGTAGGATCTGGCAATACAAACTTTTCATATTTGGTATAACCTATATACCATTAGAATAAAACCAGCTGGGAAATTCTATAGCTACTTGACAACTTCAAATAAAGCTATCTGGAAATTTTAGGGACAAATGACATCCAGGGTTTTCAAACTTCTATGTGCCTAAAAATACTTGGGAATCTTGTGAATGTTCAGATTCTGGGAAAATATTTCTGGAATGATGGAGTAAGGATCTTCAAACCCAGTATTCTCTACAAAAAAAGCCATCAAAGCATCGGCAAAAATAGTCAAAATCAACTTTTCCAGAACTCTAGAAATGAGCCAGACATATGAAATACTCTGAGGATTTATTCAAGGAAAGCAATTGAATACTTGAAATGGTAGCAAGCTTTAGGACATTTAGCTTTAACAACAGAGGCCCAAATGCATGAAGGAAAAATTAATAGAAATAAGGAAGCAATCAATGATTCAACAATAATAGTTGGAGATTTTTACATCCCACATTCAATAATGGCTAGACTGATGCAGTAAATCAACAAAGAAATCAACAAAGAAAACAAAGAACGACACCATAAAAAACTACTAAAGTTGACAGACATCTGTAGAACATTCCACCAAACAAAAGCAGAGGAACATGGAGGGTACATGGAACACCCCCCACCACCAAATGGCCCACATGTTAGGCTATACAAGAAGTCTCAATGAGGTTAAAAGAATTGAAATTATACAATGTTCTTTAACCATGGTGAATGAATTTATAAATCCATAACAGAAAGAAAAATTTGAAATTCACATATATGGAAATTAAATAACAGACTCCTAAATAATCAATGGATTAAAGAAGAAAACAGAAGGGGAATGATAAAATACTTCATTTGAACAATAACCACAACATGCCAAAACTTCTGGGATACCAAACTTTGGCTTAGTTTGTTTGGGCTGCTATAAAATACCATAATCTGGATAG
Organism: Glis glis; assembly: GCA_004027185.1. Taxonomy (NCBI): domain Eukaryota; kingdom Metazoa; phylum Chordata; class Mammalia; order Rodentia; family Gliridae; genus Glis; species Glis glis. The sequence goes on from PVJS01013006.1 coordinate 34,150, forward strand.
CTTATAAGTAATAACAGAACTGTACTTCCCATAGTTCTGGAGGCTCAGAAACCCAAGATTAAGGTGCCGGGAGGGCCCACTTCCTGCCTCAAAGAAAGGGACTTGCCTCGTTCTCACATGTTAGAAGGAGTGTTTTCTCTCTGGGGTTTCTTTTAAAAGGGAACTAATCCCAATCATGAGGACTCTGCCTGTGTGACCTAATCACTTTCCAAAGGCTCCCATCTCCTGACGTGATCACTTCAGGAGTTAAAATTTCAACACATGAATTTGAGGGGGGCACAAATATTCAGACAACATCACCACTTAAACAGTGCCAGATGAAACTTTATTGCTGTAAGTATATTTAAAAAGAAGACTTGGGCATAATGACACATGTCTGTAATCCCAGTAAACTGGGAGGATAAGACAGGAGGATCTCTAGTATGTGGCCAGCCTCGGCAACTTAGTGAGATCCTGTTTCAAAAGTAAAAAGGGATGGGGGTATAGCTCAGAGGTAAAGTGCTCCTGTGTTCAATCCCCACTACCACTAAATAAGTAAGTAAATAAATAAATAATAAAAAGAAGAAAGATCTCAACTGAATAACCTAACCATTTGATTTTAAAACTGGATAATGAAGAACAAACTAAACTCACAGTAAGCTGGGCATTGTGACACACACCTGTTATCCCAGCTACACAGGAGACTGAGGCAGGAAGATCATAAGTTTGAGGCCAAACTTAGAAGCATAGTGAGACCCTGTCTCAAAAGAAAAAAAATTAAAAAGGGCTGGAGTTGTAGCTTAGCATGACTAGCATGGCAAAAATGGGGGGGGGGGAGTCAGTGAAAGATCTTTTAAAATATGAAAAAAATTAACAAAACTTTAGCTAGGTTGATCAAAGAAAAAAGAGAGAAGACTCAAATTATTAAAATTAGGAATAAAAGAGGAGACATTACAATGAAATTTATTACTCTGAAGAACTGTGTGCAATATATATATAATCTAGATAAAATAGACAACTTCGTAGAAAACAAACTACCAAAACTGAATCAAGAAAAAATAGAAAACTTTAACAGGTTTCAAAGAGTTTCCCACAAAAGAAAACCCAAACCTAGATGGATTCACTGGTGAATTCTATAAAATGTTTAAAGAAGAATCAACACCAATCATTCACAAGCTCTTCCAAACAATGAATGATAAAGGAATACTTTACAACCCATTCTGTGAAGCCAGCATTACCTAATACCACAATTAGGCAAAGATATTGCCAAAAAAGAACGACAGACCAATGTTCATTATGAATATCCATGCAAAAATCTTCAACCAACACACTAGCAAATGGAATATAGCAACATATAAGAAAAATTATATATCATGATTAAGTGGGATTTACTTAAGGAATGCAAAGTTGGCTTACCAAGCGAAAATAATAGACCATACAGTCGTCCCCCTATATGCATAAAAAGTACTTGACAAAGACCCAATACCCTTCATGACAAAAACACTCAACAAATTAGAATGGAAGGGACCTACCTCAACTTAATAAAGGCTATCTATGAACAACCCATAGCTAACTTCATGCTTAATGGTAAAAGGCTGTATGCTACCCCTGTAATATTACACATAAGACAAAGATATCTGCTCTTGCCACTTCTATTCAACATTATACTGGAGGTTTTTAGAAAGGAAGAAATAAAACTACTTCATAGATGACATGCTCTTATATATAGAAAATATCATGCAATTCCCTAAAAAACTATTAGAACTAATAAATGAGTTTGACAATTGCAGGATACATTACCACCATATTAAAAACCAATTATATTTCTATATACTTGCAATGAATAATCTGAAAATGAAATTATGAAAACAATCTTACTTACAATAGCATTAAAATGAATAAAATATTTAGGAAGAAATTTAGCAAAACAAGTTCAAAACTTATGTTCTGAAAACTACAAAGTACTATTAAAAAGTAAAGATCTAAGCCAGGCATGGTGGCACACACTTGTAATCCCAGTACTTGGGAGACTGAAAAAGGAGGATTGCAGGTTTGTGGCCAGCCTTGGCAACTTAGCAAGGCCCTCCACAACTTAGTGAGACCCTGTTTCAAAAGAAAAAATAAAATAGGGCTAGGTGTGTATCTTAGAGGTAGAATGCCCCTGTTTTCAATCCCCAGTACCAAAATAAATAAATAAATAAATAAATATTAAAGATCTAGAAGCCAAGTATAGTGGCACATACCTGTAATCCTAGTACTTGCGAGGCTGAGACAGGAGGATTACAGGTTTGAGGCCAGCCTCAGCAATTTAGCGAGGCCCTCAGCAACTTAATGAGATCCTGTTTCAAAATAAAAAATAAGAATTAAAGATGGCAGAATAGAGGGAGACAGTGTGTTTCAGGGACTCTGAGACTTGGAACTCAACCAGAGGAAAGACTGCTTCTTGGCAAGGGAATAAAAGCAGCCAGACCTCAACAGAAGAACAGGAGTCAAAACGGGTGATGGAATTGAATGCTGCACGGAGAGCAGAGGACTGAAAAGAGCTCTATGTGTCTCATCTGGTGATCTGGCATCTGGTGGCAGTGCCATCTTGCAGGCCTGCACAGGGCTGGTGGCTGCTGGGACTGGCAGCTCCCAGAGACCAATCCCAGCAAAGAAGAAGCAGAATACTGTCTACCCAGTGACTGCAGACTGTCATTAAAAGCAACCACACTCTTCTCTCCACCCTTGAATACCTCAAGACTCAGCTCCCCAGACTGCCCAGCCATACTGCACAGTGAAATCCTGTGGCTGCAGATGAACTCATTTCTGCATGCAGGGACTGGAGCAGCACTCATCAAGGCCGTGAGTTAACACACTGTCCCCGTGGGAGCCTGCCCTGCATGCCCACAGAGACTTGTGTGACAATGAACAGACTCACGGGGTTTTTGAGTTTGCAAATCATCCATGAAGAGGTGGGGGTGGGGACTATAGTTGGACACAGAAGAAACATGAATTAGCAGACAGCCCCTAGAGACATTCGGGCAGGAGGGACCTAGAGTCGGCAGTTCACCGAGCCCCTGTAGAGCCTCCAGCAATCACCACAGGACCGCCAGTCATGGTTTCTGTGGGGTGAAATAACTCAGTCAACCATGCTGCAGGTTTGGAAGGCTATAAACTCATGACCGGCTGTATTTGGGCGCTACAAGCATCAAGGCCAGAAGACAGCAAGGTCTCACATGGTCACAACTGCCCAGAGCAGCAGTGCTGTCCCTGGGGCTAAATAACTGAGCCACCAAAGTCCCAGGCTCAGAACAGTACAATCTCTCCCTGCCAGAACTTGGGCCCTGAAAACGGGGAGGCCAAGGGCCAGCAAGAGTTCATGTGATCACAGCTACAGGCTGGGAACTCAACACTCTCTCCACCAGCAGAGTTTGTGCATGGTGTGCATGTATGCCAGTGACTGACAGAGCTCCATGTGATCACAACCAGGAGATCAGCGGTGGTATCCCTGAGCCATCAAAGCTCAACCAGCCAGGCCACAAGCCCGGAACATAGTAATCTCTGGCCCTGCTGAGCTTAGGCCCAGTGGCCACAGAGGCCACAGGTCAGCACTCTGCAGATTTTCACAGATTCACAAATAGCAGAGCAGTGGTGGTGTCTGTGGGACATTAAATCCCAACCAGCAGGATGCAGGCTCTGAACAGAACATCATAGTTTCTGGCTCTATGGAGTTTGGGCCTGAAGGGCATGGTGACCTACAGTCAAGCAGAGACTCTTGTTTTCCTGCACTAAGAACTATATCTTGTTAAAGAGGCTCTGGAGAACAAACTCAAAAGTTTGATTATATGAGACAGATTTGTAGAGACAAATATATACCCCAGCATAGATCTTATTATAAAGAGATAACAAATAGACACAGGACTCTCACACAAAGAGGAAGAAGATGCCAAGACAACAGAAAAACAAACCTGAGAACTCTGAAAACATAAGAATGAAGACCATCAAGGAAACAATAAACTCCCACAATTCAACAAAAAGGGAAATCACCAATACTGAGCTGCAGAAAATGCCAGAAGGAGAGTTCAGAATTTTGGTTTTCAATATGATCAGAAGCCTCAGAGATGAAATCAGAGAAAGTGTACATGGAATGAAAGATCATGATGAATAGAGAAATTGAGGCCCTAAGTAAGAACCAATAAGAAGCTTTGAACAAAATGAAAGAGTCAATAAATGAACTAAAGATCTCAATAGAAACTACTCCTGGAAGATTAGACCACATGGAAAATAGAGTCTCACTGTTGGAAGACAGCTTATTCAAAACTGACCACACAGTCAACCATTTAGAGAAGACCATATGACAACATGACCAGAACATCCAAGAAATATGGAAAATATGAAACGACCCAACTTATGGATAGTAGGCATTGAAGAAGGTCTAGAAGCACAAATCAAGGGTATCAGAAACCTCTTCAGAGAAAAAATATCAGAGAATTTCCCAAACATAGAAAAAGACTTGGACATCCACATACAGGAGACATTCAGAACGCCAACAAGACAAGATCAAAGAAGAATTTCCCCACACCACATAATAATCAAAATGACTAATATAGAGGCCAAGGAAAGAATCTTTAAAGAATCAAGAACGAAAGAATGGGTGACATTCAGGGCCAAAATACTGAATCACTCTGGACTTCTCAGCCCAAGTCATGAAAGCCAGGAGGGGCTGGTATGATGTACTCCAAACCCTGAAAAGGAAACGACTTCCAACCAAGACTGCTATAACCAGCAAAGGAATCATTCAAAATTGATGGAGAAATAAAAATATTCCAAGACAAGCAAAATCTACAAGAATTCATGAATACCAAGCCAGCACTAGAGGAAATATTTAAAGAAATAAAACACAAAGAAGCAAATACCAGAATCAGAAGAGGGACAAATTCCACCAGATGGGAAACTAAGTGAAGGAGAAACACTACATCAAACAGAAAATAGAACTCAAAATGACAGGGAAAAAAAATAATCTCTTAATAGTAACACTGAATGTCAAAGGTCTAAACTCCCCAATAAAAAGGCATAGACTGGCAATGTGTCTTAAAGAACATAACCCAAGTATATGCTGCTTGCAGAAAACTTACCTTACAGTCAAAAATACCTATAGGCTAAAGGTGAAAGGATGGAAAAAGATAAACCATGCAAATGGAGACTGAAAACAAGCATGGGTAGCAATGCTCATATCTGACAAAGCAGATTTTAAGTTAAAATATCAGAAGAGACAAACCAGGTCATTTTTTATTAATAAAAGGAACAATCCAACAAAAAAGATGTAATAATAGTAAACATTTATGCCACAAATGTGGGCACAACTACTTTTATAAAACAAACTCTCCAGGATATTAGGTCTCAAATGGACCCAAATACAATAATATTGGGAGACTTCAACACACCACTCACACCACTAGATTGATCGTCCAGGTAAGAGATGAGTAAAGACTCTTCTGACCTAAAGAACTCTATAAACCACATGGACCTAATAGAAATATACAGAATATTCCAACCAACAACAGCTGAATACACATTCTTCTCAGCTGCTTGTGGAACCATCTCCAAAATAGACCATATTCTGGGCACAAAGTAAGTCCAAGCAAACTCAAAAAATGTAATTCCTACATCTTTTCAGATCATAATAGAATGAAAGTAGAAATCAACAACAGGATGACCAAAAGAAATTACATAAATACATGGAGACTGAATGATACACTCTTGAATGAGGATTTTATCAGAAAAGATATAAGGGGAGAAATAAAAAAAAATCCTAGAATTAAACGAAAATAGAGACACAACATATCAAAATCTATAGGACACTTTGGAAGTGGGTTTAAGAGGAAATTTTATAGCACTGAGTGCCCACATAAGAAAAATAGAAAGTCACCAAATAAACAAACTAATGACACACTTCAAGGACCTGAAAAAAACAGGAAAAGTCTAATCCCAAAGCAAGTAGAAGGCAGGAGATCATTAAAATCAGAGCAGAAATCAATGAAATAGAGAACAAAAAAAAATACAAAAGATCAACAAAACAAAAAGGTGGTTCTTTGAAAAGATTAACAAGTTCGACAAACCCTTAGCCAACCTACCCAAAAGAATGAGAGTATCAACCCAAATTATTATAATCAGAAATGAAAAGGAAGACATCACCACAGACAGTGGGGAAATCCAGAGGATCATCAGAAACTATTTTGAAAATTTATATTCCAATAAACTGGAAAACATTGAAGAAATCAACAGATTTCTAGACACATACAACCTACCTAAATTGGACCAAGAAGATATAGAAAACCTAAACCAACCAATAGCAAGCAAAGAGATAGAAATTACAATAAAAAGTTTTCCATCAAAGAAAAGCCCAGGTCCAGATGAATTCCCATCTGAAGTCTACAAAACCTTTGTAGAAGAACTAAACCCAATACTTTACAAATTATTCCATGAAATCGAAAGAGATGGAATTCTTCCAATCTCCTTCTATGAGGCCAGTATCACTTTAATACCAAATCCAAATAAAGATACCTCAAGGAAAAAAATAACAAACCAATATCATTGATGAACATAAATGCAAAAATTCTAAACAAAATACTAGTGGTGCGCATCTAAAACCACATTAAAAAAATGTATACCATGACCAAGTTGGTTTCATCCCAGGAATGCAAGGCTGGTTCAACATACACAAATCAATACATGTTATTCAGCACATAAATAGAACTAAGGACAAAAAATCACATGATCATCTCAATAGATGCTGAAAAAGCATTTGACAGAATCCAACACCCATTCATGTTAAAAACACTGCAGAAAATCAGAATAGAAGAAACTTACTTCAACATCACTAAGGTAATATACAATAAACCCAAAGCCAACAGCCTATTGAATGGGGAAAAAACTGCAGGAATTCCCTTTAAAATCAGGAACAAGACAAGGATGCTCACTATCATCACTCCTTTTCAATATAGTCCTCAAGACTCTTGCTGGAGTGATAAGACAAGAGAAGGATACCAAAGGAATTCAAATAGGAAAAGATCTGAAATTATCTCTATTTGCAGATGACATGATCCTATACTTAAAAGACCCAAAAACTCAATCAAAAGACTTCTAGAGCTGATTAACAAATTCAGCAAAGTAGTGGGATACAAAATCAATCTTAAAAAATAAGTAGCTTTTTTATATGCCAACCATGAATCCACTGAAAAAGAAATCCAGAAAACAATTCCATTCACAATAACCTAAAAACCAATAAAATACCTAGGAATAAGCCTAACCAAGGAGATAAAAGGCCTCTACAATGAAAATTATAAAACACTGAAGAAAAAAATTGAAGATATTAGAAGATGGAAAGATTTCCCTTGCTCTTGGATAGGCAGAATAAATATTATCAAAATGGCCATTCTACCAAAAGTGATCTACAGAGTCAATGCAATCCCTATCAAAATACCAATGTCATTCTTCACAGACCTAGAAAAATTAGTCATAAATTTCATATGGAGAAACAAAAGACCCAAAATAGCCAAAGCAATTCTCAACATTAAGAACCATGCAGGAGGCATCACAATCCCTGACTTCAAATTATACTACAAAGCTATAGTAATAAAATCAGCATGGTATTGGCACAAAACCACACATAGACCAATGGAACAAAATAGAAGATACAGGAACAAATCCACACACTTATAGCCAACTGATTTTTGACAAAGATGCCAAACACATACATTGGAGAAAAGACAGCCTTTTCAAAAAATGGTGTTGGGAAAACTGGTTATTCGTTTGTAGGAAAATGGAATTAAATCCTTACCTCTTACCCTACATAGCAGTCAACTTGAGATGGATCAAAGATCTGAAAATTAGGCCAGAGACTTTGAAGCTACGAGAGGAAGGCATAGTACTAACACTCCAACATGTAGGCACAGGTAGAAACTTCCTCAACAAGATCCCCAAGCTCAGGAAATTAAAACAAGAATTAATAAATGGAATGGCATTAAACTAAAAAGTTTCTGCTCATCAAAGGAAATAATCTTGAGTCTAAATAGAAAGCATACAGAATGGAAGAAGATCTTTGCCAATTATCCTGATAGAGGACTAATGTCTAGCATATACAAAGAACTTAAAAGACTTCACACTAAACAACCAAATAACCCAATCAAGAAATGGGCAATTGAACTAAATAGACACCTCACAAAAAAGAAATACAAATAGCCAATGAATACATGAAAAAATGATCAACATCATTAGCAATCAGGGAGATGCAAATCAAAACTACTTTGATTCCATCTAACCCCAATTAGAATGTTAATTATTAAGAAGTCAAAAAACAATTAATGCTGGTGAGGATGTGGGGAAATTGGAACTCTTCTACACTGTTGGAGGAATTGCAAATTAGTTCAGCCATTATGGAAATCAGTATGGAGATTCCTCAGAAAATTGGGAATGGATCCACCATATGATCCAGCTATACCACTCCTGGGTATCTTTCCAAAGGGACTGAAATCAGAGAATTACAGTAATATATGCACATCCATGTTTATAGCAGCACAATTCACAATAGCTAAATTATGGAACCAACCTAGGTGTCCATCAACAGATGAATGGATTTCAAAATTATGGGATATACATACAATGGAATTCTACTCAGAAATAAAGAAGAACAAAATAATGCCATTTGAAGGAAAATGGAAGGACCTGGAGAACATTATGTTAAGTGAGATTAGCCAGTCACAGAAAGTGAAGGGTCATATGTTTTC
>PVJS01013007.1:0-42786 GCA_004027185.1 Glis glis
ATGTTAAAAACATACATGCACACAGCTCTTTCTCTCTCTCTGTGTGTGTGTGTGTGTGTGTGTGTGTGTGTGTGTGTGTGTGTGTTTTAATTTTGAAATAGGGGCTGCTAAGTTACTGTGAGCTGACCTCAAACCTGTGGTCCTCCTGTCTCAGCCTCCCAAGTACTAGGATTACAGGCGTGTGCCACTGCACCTAGCTGGGGACATATTTTTAAATATATCAAGTCAGGGCTGGGGTGAGTTTCCCCAAAGAGCCAATAGCTGTCTATTCTGTGAGTGAGTAGTACCATCTCTCTGTCTCAGTCTCAAAATTTAATTCTGAGAGACACCACTTTATTTATTCATTTTGCATGTTTCTCTTGGATCGCAGGGGTAGCAAGTTGAGTTGATCGCACTCCTCCATCCACGGCTCCCCACGACCACTGGTTAATGTGGAAGCCTTTTAAATGCTTGAATCTCTTATGCTCCCCTTTCACGGCCTCTCGACCCTTCTCCCTTGCCCCACAGCTTCCTGCTCCCGCTGTACTGTTGGTCCTTTCAAGTCACTTTCCATGTGTCTATTATTACACAGAGCAGGTCAGAGGAGGCCAGCAGCATGGGCTCACTAACTTCTGTTCCTTTCTGGGTTGGAGGATCAAAGGTTAGAGAGATAACGTTGTTCAGAGGAGGGGCAAAGGTTAAAGTTGCTTCAGCCACCGCCCCCTAAGTGAGAGTTAGCTTGGGGTTGGTGGGGTCGGAGGAGAGAGCGATGCCGGCTCACTTTGAGGTGAAGGGTTCCCGTTCAGTGCTTGGTAACATTCTTCTTTCCAGATGTCTATCGTGTTGTCTCCAGTTAAAGAAAAGAAGATGAAGCCAGGCGTGGTGATGGTGCATGCCTGTTATCCCAGTACTTGGGAGACTGAGACAGGAGGGTCACAGGTTCAACATCAGCCTCAGCCACTTAGCAAGACCCTGTTTCAAAATAAAAAATAAAAAGGGTTTGGAGTGTAGCTTGGAAGTAGAATGCCCCTGGTTCAATCCCCAATACCACACAAAAAAAGAAAAGAAAATAATATGATCTTTTGTGGCTTAATATTTAACAAGACTCAAAGTTTGGCAGAAGCCACAGGGTCACCCCATGATCTGTGTGACAGGAGCCTGTGACTTCTAGACTTACCTGTGTATCTGCAACAAATGTCTGCGATCTTACAAGGGGTTCTGAAGGACCAGCAGGACATTCTCCCCCCACGTGCACAGATCCAGCCCCTGCGCGGAGCAGGCAGTGGGGCTGAGGGCGGCAGGGACTCAGTTGATTTCTACTGAGTCATCTTCAGTCTGTTTTCAGCTCAGTCAGCACGCCAGGGGGCACTGGGGACGGCCACTTGAGTCTTGGAAACGGGGCTGAGGGTGTGGTTACAGTGGCAGCTGCTGTCAGAACACGACTGGACAGAGCAGACGGCTGTACTTCTGGGACAAGGAGACAGCCACGGCCCCACCCACTGCCCTCTCCTGCCTGTTCCCTACTCACTGAGCAGATAACGAAAGGTCCCGCACGGTGGCCTCCTGGAGGAGTGGGCGGAAGGGAGAGGTGAGAGAGGGAGCGAGGAGGGCTTGCGTCAGTCTGGTCATGTATGCCGCCATGTCCGTGCTGGCTTTGGCCATCTGTGATCTGTGGCATGTAAGCTCCTCTCTGGACCCTAGGACCTGTACACACCCGTAATCCCAGTACTTGGGAGGCTGAGATAGGAGGATGGCAGGTTTGAGGCCAGCCTCAGCAACATAGTGAGACCCTCAGCAACTTAGTGAGACCTATTTCAAAATAAAAGGGCTTGGGGGTAGAGCTCAGAGGTAGAATGCCCCTGGGGTCAATTCTCAGCACCAAAAAAAAAAAGACTTAATGGTTTTCCATTTTATTCACTCAAGAGAATGTTTCATAAACTATACAATTAAGTGTACATTTATTTTTATTTATTATTATGATTTGGTACTGGGGATTGAGTCCAGGGGTGTCTTATCTCTGAGCAATACCCCAAATACTTTTCATGTTCTATTTTGAAGCAGGGTCTCACTAAGTTGCTAAGGCTGGCCTCAAACCTGCCATCCTCCTGTCTTAGCCTCCCCAAAACTAGGATTACAGACATGTGCCACCCTGGCAAGTATACATTTATTTTAAAATCATTTTGGGGCATTTCACATGTCAAGTCCATTGGCCGAGATGAGCATTACCAGATCCCACCCCCTTCCTTTACTTCCTAGCGGTGGGACCTTACACGTCACTTAGCTTATCTAAGTCTCAGTTTCCTCATTTGTAAAATGCAAATAGTAGTAGTCAACCCACCTCAGATGGCTGTTGTAAGCATTAAATGAGATTCTTCAAGTGCCATCCTCAGTACTGGGCTCAATATATTCATCGCTCAATAAATATTAGCTCCCATTACAATTTTCACTTATAAAGCTCAATGCTTTATAACAGGTAACACAGGTGACACACAACTTTACTGTCAGAGAGGCTGCCACGACCTGCATCTTGTGAATATGCTGTGTGGAGAGGCGTTGACATCAGCCAGTTAGAGCTCAGCAAGGGTCTCTTTAGGAGCCACCTGCACGCAGCTGTGTGGGCTCAGACCAGTTATCAGAACACCATAACTCAAGAGTGAAGCTGATGGGATACTTCTAAAGCAGCACCAAGGAATTCAAAAACAAATGGCCCAGCAATGACAAGCAACTGGAAATATTACTTAACTTATTACAAAAGTATCTGCAAAATAAAAAAAGAAACACACACACACAAACAAAAAAGTATCTGCAAATGGGCATGGAACATGGGCAGACAACCTGTGTATTCACAAAGGCAGAGGTGGCGCTGGAACAAAGCAGCTTGTTTCATGAGGGGCGTCTGCGGGGACCCCTGCTCTTGACAGCCACCTATTGAGCAAGACCACAGGGCGCCTCGTGCTGCTCTGAGCTCCTGGGGATGTTTCCGGTGATATCCCAGGTACAAACCACGTCGCCTTTGAAGCTTGGAAACCATCTCCAGGAGACTGTGCTCCTTAAAAAAAAAAAAATGTACTGGAGCTTGAACCCAAGGGCTTTGTACCTCTGAGCCAAGTCCCCAGCCCTTTAAATTTTTTTTTTTATTTTGAAACAGGGTCTCACTAAGTTGCCCAGAGACTCGCTAAGTTTCTGAAGCTGGCCATTCTCCTGTTTCGGCCTCCCAAATACTGGGATTACAAGTATGCACCACCATGCCCAGAGGCCTTGCTTGCTTGGGTAAGAGGAATAAACATGTTTTCTGCTGCCTGTCCAAAGAAAAACATCACCTTTAGGGGTAAAAGGAAGGAAAAACAAGAGCCAAGTGTTATCAGGCCCCACGGCTTCTCAGGTAGGAAAGCAGGATCTGTGGCTGTCTCGGGACTATCCTGTCCTCACACAGCCTGGCTTTATTGTACCACTAAGTCTGAAGAGGGGAATAAGAGGCTGTTGGGAGTAGAGGCAACAAAAGGAGCTTCCATTTGCATGGCCTTTTGCAATTTATAAAGATTTTGTAAGTCCTCATTTGAACCTGCCAACGGCCCTGCGAGTAGGGGAGGCATGCTGATTCCCCCTTAGATGAGGAAACTGGGGCTGGGAGTGAGCTCGGTGATGGAGCGCAAGTCCCTGGGGTTCAATCCCCAGTGCTGCAGGAAATCAAAAACCTGAACTCAGGGGGGAGGCGGGGGGGAGGTGGGGGGGAGGGACACCAAGAGCTGTGTGCATGTATGTTAACACCAAACTGATACTCATTGTGATGTGAGACTACAATGCACCAATAAAAACATGAAAAAAAAAAAAAAAAAAAAAAAAAAAAAAAAAAAAAAAAAAAAAAAAAAAAAAAACCTGAACTCAGCTGAAGGGGCCTGCTCCACCGAAGGTCTGCTGGATTCACAGCCTGGTTGTGCCACAAGTTTTGTGTAACCATGGGCAAGCCATGAGACTTCTTCAGTATCAGTCTCCCCCTCTGCCAAATGCACGGGTTGGATTAGCTGACCTTAAATGATCTTTTCAGCTCTAATCTTCTCCAACGCATCTAATGAAGCACGCAGGCCCATTTCAGCTTACGAATCGTGCTCCATAGGCTCCCTCCCATACAAATGACCATTCCACACAAGGACTTGTGTCTCTGAAGGAAGCATTTGAACTCTCTTCTCCTTGCTGGGGAGACACTTGAGCACCCACTCCAGACACTAGAAACTTCAGCGACTCCCCCTCCCTGCCGTTTATACCAGCAGAGAGCACAGGGGACTTAGAACTTCTGCCATTGCAGCGGTCCTATGTAGCGCCCGTGGCCGGACCACACAGAGATGCCACTCCACACCAGAATGTGGAATGGCTTTTCTGTTGGAACCAGCTTTTAAATGTTTCTCTGAAGCACACATTTTAAGTTGCAACAGATGTGGTTGAAGAACACAAGCAACCTGCAGGCTGCCCATCTCGTCTTGTACTTCACTGTCCTAACGGTTCAGGCTTGGGTCGCCCATAGTGTCTGGTCCTCTGGGCCTGGCGTATAAACACGCTCAATAAATTATCTCAGATGGCTGCTTTTTCTCTTAACCAGCTGCCTCTATTGCTAAGTGCCCGTGTTCCTCCAAAGTCTTCATAGACTGAGTATGTCGGCTTCCCATAATAGATTCAGAATAGGAGTGAAGGGTTTAAAGCATCGGGGTGGATCACGTCCTGGTGGTTTGATGCTGACGCCATGCCTCTCCCAACATCGCCAGCCTGGCTCCGCTCTTAGACACAACACTGGGACGGGAGGGGTGCGGGAGATTCCTGGCCCACTCAGGGTAGCAGTTCTTATCTGGTGCTGGCCTCATGGGTCTTGAAAGATCAGCGTGTCCTGGGCTCAGGAGGGCTGCTCTTAGTTTTTGAATATTTTATGGAAGTATTAAAAAAAGTTTTATAAACTCTGCTAAGCAAACACAAGAAATTCGTCAAGTATTTATTTTGTTAACTCTGTTTTTGCTTTCTAAGAGCACACAACACACTAGGAGAAACAGACATTTATAAATAACTCCCATACTAGGCAGACAGATAAGTGCTAGGGCAGATACACAATATACAGATGTGGTTCCTCCAGAGACTATTTCAAACTGGAGGATCTGAAAAGAGCTTTTGAAGGGCATGAGATTAGAATAGGGCCTTAGGGAATAATAGATGTTTCTACAGGAGGCTCCCAGGGAGGGCGAGGGAGGCTGAAGTGGGGAAGGAGAGTGGGTGTGGGGCAGCCCGGGGTCACCCACTGGCGGGAGTAGGCGAGGGCTGTAGAAGAGAGATGCAGAGAAGGACAAGCTGAAGAGCGGCTGTGCTGTGATTACGGAGCACTTAGAAAGGCAGGTTTAGCAGTGTGGACTTTATTCCATGAGGGTCCACTAAAGGAGCGGCAGGAGGGAATGCCATGATGTGCCAGGTTTGTGTTTCTGGAAGATCACTGTGGCACTGGGTGGAGGAGGTACTTGGTGTTAGATGATGAGGGGAAGATGCCAGGAAGAGATTGTGCAAAAGCCTAGGCAGAGTGTGCAAGGATCTGTGCTTAGATAGAGGCCGTGACAGAAGGGAAAGGGTCAAGAGATGCCACCAACCACCCATTGAGGGTTTTGTTTTGTTTCATTTTGTGATACTGGGGATTGGACACAGGGCATTTTACCTCTGAGCTATACCCCCAGCACTTTTTATTTTTTGGTTTTTGAAACAGGGTCTCACTAGATTGCTGTGAGTCTTGCTGTGTTGCTAAGGCTGTCCTCAAACCTGGGATCCTCCTGTCTCAGCCTCCCAAGTACTGAGATTAAGAGTGTGTGCCACCATGTCTGGCCATTGAGTTTTTTGTTTTTTTGTGGTACTGGGGGTTGAACCCAGGGGCATTCTACCTCAGAGCTCTACCCCAGCACTTTTTTTGTTTTGAAACAAGGTCTTGCTAGGTTGCTGAGACGCTCTCCACAATGCTGAGGCTGGCCTTGAACCTGCGATCCTCCTGTCTCAGAATCATTGAGGGTTTTTATAGTCCAGACATGATTCTATGTGAGCAGACATTATTCATTGGGCCTCTTTCAGGGGAGAGTCCCCTGCTTAGAAAGTTGCAGCAGTTCCCTATAGCGTATAGGGTCAAGTCCAGGCTTTCCATACTGACTTCAAGCCTCCATGAAGTGGCTCCTTCCCGGCTTCCTCTCCGCTGTGATCTGCAGCTGCCAATGCTGTAAACATTCAGTTCGGTTTTGAGCAGGCCTGACTGCTCACCGTCTCTGTCCTTGCCTGGGTTCCTGGCTCTGAAAGCCTCTCTCATCTCAGCTGAGGAGACCTGACTTGCCCCTCCCCACCCCCACTCCCAACACACGGAGGCGTGCATGCTCATGTTGGTCCTACCCTTGCTGTAATACTGACGTGAAGTATAGAGACCTTCCCCACATATCATTTACTTCCAAGTCCTGATTCTCTTCAGTATGTCCCATCCTGCTGGGTCTGTCTGGGCCTCGTGTTCCCCTGCCCTGAGCTATGATAGAAGGGATTCCTATAGCTCACCCAGGCCCACAGAAGGAGAGATTGAGATGGAACAAAGTGGGTGAGGCTCAGCCACGCACCTCTCTCTGCCTCTCAACTAACCAGGACTGCTCAGTTTGGCCGGTTCTATATATGAGTTTATTGAAGATTGTATTTGAAGAGTTTCACTGCTACAAAAGGGCTTTGAATGCATCCAACCTAGACCAACTTTTTTTTTGCGGTACCGGGGATTGAACCCAGGGGCGTTCTACCTCCGAGCTACACCCCCGGCCCTATTTTTTATCCTTTATTTTGAAACCGGGTCTCACTAAGTTGCAGAGGGCCTCACTAAGTAGCTGAGGCTGGCCACGAACCCGGATCCTCCGGTCTCCACTTCCCAAGTACTGGGATTATAAGCGTGCGCCACCATGCCCGGCTCCCAACTTCTTTTTTGATGCAAAAATGAAGAACAGAGATGGAAAGACTTGTTCTTTCCATTTGCTTCCAGGTCAGGGGGCCTGCAGGGGGACTGGGGCAGGGGCTTAAGCAGGAGGGAATAGGAACCTTGTCCCAGGGCCTTGGAATTTCCACTCGGTCTGTTTCTGGGCACAGCAGTTGTTCAGTGCAACTTATTTTGAGAAGCTCTGTAATCCCCGAGGCAGAAGGTGGTGGCTCTGTGGATCTATATTGGGCAGGAGGTGGTCAAGCCATGCTGAGGGTGTGCCCTGCGGTGGTGTTAGGGTGGGGGTGGGAGGGCAGGTTTGGACAGCCTTTCTTCAGGGTACATGGGACAGGAAAGCGCCATTCAGGGCTGCCCCTTGCAAAAGTCCTACAAAGTACTTTTTAGAAGTCAAACTCTACTTCTCTAAAGCACCTGCTCCTGACAAACAATATCTGTTTCAGGATTTATCTTTAGCCAATTTTAACTTGCCACCCAACCTTGCTCCACCCTTGGCAAAGATCTAAGGAAGCTATAGGTTAAAGCGGGATCGGCCCCTAGAGTTTGCCTTATCGGAGGGAAATACATAGAACTCCCATATTCCCTTCTCCCCCACATCTCCACAGGGACAGCCTATCTTTCCCTTGCTTGGCCAAGAGGAAATGTGGCTACTTGAACAGAGGACGGGTAGCAATTTACAGACTTCCCCGTCCTTACTGCGTGCCAGTAGTGGAGCTGCCCCATTCCAATCGCATCTACTAGGCAAGCTCTGACTTACCTCACCCTCCCCACCTCACTGTGTGACCTCTGCTTCTCCTAGTCCTAAGCACACACCATGTCCATTCATTCAATGAGAATTGGGCATGGGCCAACCAGGCAGCTTTCCAAAGTGCCAGCCTATAAGAGTTGCTAAAGCATTACTGGGCTCTAAGATGTCACTGGATATAATGAAATAAAGGAGAACGTCTTTACTAGAACATATGTCCAGAACAACACTAAATCTGTTTTATTCATTCAGTAATTACATGTCTATTTGCATCTGTTCCATTCATTCATTCAGTTGATATTTATTTAGTAGCTTAAATTATTACGTGTTAGGCACTGAGATATAGTCATAAGCCAAACAAAATCTTTGCCTAACATACTAATAGAGAAACAGATGATATGCAAGGATCGTGGACGTTCCTCACAAGTAAACACTGAGATGATATGGGTTTAGTGGAAATTAAAGATGATAGGGCAATAAACAAGTATGGGATGAGCTTGTGGGGTTGGAAGAGTTGGATTTTCTGGGCTGCAAGTGATAGGAGTTAAGATGTGAAATGGGATTGTATTACAATGGACCATTAAGATTTCAGTTACATAGGAGGACCCTGGCTATGAAAAAGATCAACTTCAAGTTACCATCTCCAGCCCAAGCCCGTGTCTTCACACGGCTTTTGGGTCGTCTCCAGTGCGTCGAGAGAGGCGTGAGGGTAAGGAAGAAAAGAACTAAGACAATATTGAGACTGAAGTCTATGAAAAGCCTTGGGGCCACTGGCACACGGAACTGACTGAAGGCAATTAGATTAGAACCCCACTGCTTGGGGAAGAATCGTGTTGGCAGAGAAATCACGATCCTGGCCCAAACAAACAACCATTCTGTAATGTGAAACAGCTGCCAGGCTTCCAGATTTTCACTGGCTGGAGGCAGGCTGGGAGTGGTGTACAGTCCCAAGGAGGGCCAGCTCAACAAGGCTCACTTCAGATGGGGCCATGGAAGAAACAAACATGAAAGAAATGTTCAAAGGTGAAGCCAGGTACCTGGGAGGAATGGACAGGACATTCCTCCAGAGATCAGAGGTCTGTCAGAGAACTTCTTACCCTGAGGCAGGTGGTGTTTACCATCATTACCCAGTAAGAGTTCATCGTTGCTATGGGTAAGTCTCTGCTCGGTAGCTCCATTCTTCCCTATCTGAAAGGGAATTCTGTCGTGTCCTATTCCCGTGTTCCTACTTCCACATTATATTTTGGGTGAAGAGCAGACACTTATATTTGAGTTCACAAGTCCCTGGAGATACATCCAAATTTGCTGGAGAGAACTGCCCATCTCCTGGAATCCCAGACTTTAAGTCAGATATGGTGACTGGTAGAATTTTTTTTTAATCTCTCCCTCACTGTGTTCTAAGTGTGTAAGTACAGGAAGAAAGAGGTGCACTGGCATTTGATGACCTAGATGGCCAACTGTCTACCAAATACTCACATACTGTGGAATTAACTTTGGGATAGATTGCATTTCTCAGTATCTCTTGCATCTATATAACTAGCCATCACCAATGGAATGCGAGTAGAAACGATATGTGATGCTTCCAGGCTGAGACTATTAAGAAGCTGGTGAGGACGATCCACATTCTCATCTATCTACCATCTGAATTATGAGAACTCAGTTTCCAGCAAATAGTGGAGCCAAGAGATAGCCCCAAATGGTACACAAAGGATTGCTGCCCAGAGAAATGTACATGGGGCAATTACATGAACAAGAAATAAATTTCCATTGTGCTAAAACACTGAATTTTCTGGTTATTGTTACAGAAACTTGTATTCCCATAATGCTAGAAACAATTACATACAAGATTCCCTGACGGGGAATCAGGCATTCATTAAGCCCATAAGTGATGTTCCTATTAGAAGTAGGGTGGGCAGAGAAGGCAGATCCATATCCAGATGAATATCTACTCAAATGAGAACCAAATTATTATCCCCTCCATGATAAAGGAGCCTACGTAACCCGCTTTTCAGGCAAGTGTTAGACTAGTGCCTCTAGGCTATGGTACCATATTGAATGTTCAAGGTTAGTTGCTGCTTCTAGGATATCGGATTCTCAGCAGTGGTGTGGCCAGGTCAGGCTCAGTCAAGGCAAGCCCACGTCGTTGAACCTATCTATCTATAATCTTAATCTTGCCATCATGTGATGTTCATAATCTCAGGGCCAGTGGGGCAAAAGCCCATTGATATTCATGGAGCAAGATATCTTGCACGCTATTTGAGAGCCTCCTGCTCTCTGGACACCTTCAGGAGAACGTTCTCCTGGAACAATATATTTTCACATCCTGCCTGGACCCATCGATTAGTGTATTCATGTACCTTTTCCCCAAAACTCATAGTCACAAATCCTTCAATTTTATTCCTTCCAAGTCCCTGTTTGTCCAAACCATTAGCCATTGTCCACAAATTGGCTTAGATTCAAATCTCAGGTCATATCTCCTTCCAGATGAAGTACATCGTGAAAAGTACCACTCAAAGCTCTGCACAATGGAAGGATTTCCCTTCTCTACATTTCATCGGGGCCACCCCTTAAGCAGAACTGAAACAGCGGTCGACTTACTGCTGGGGCCAGCATATTGTACACATCCATTTGGAGACCAGGTTCTTTTAGGCTGAGACTGCAGCTGGGATATGCTGCAATTGAAATGGGTGCCCTGGTTTCATAGAAGATGCTTGGATCCTGGGATGGAAGAGGCAAAGCAGCAACACTTGGCCACCAAAGGTGCAGTGGGCGTGGCTAGGGTAAAGGACACCAGGGCCAGAGTGGAAGGCAGCAAGTTTGAATCATTGGAAGTATTCAGCTAATTATGGATTCCTAGAGGCAACCTAGAGAAACAGTTCAATGAGCTCCTTCTTGCCCTGAGTAATCAAACTCTAGGCATGGCCAGTAGAAGCCCAACTTGAATCACCACAGTGAGGTCTCACCTGGAAAAGCCAGCCTTCTCCATCTTGCTATAGAATTATATCAGTGCTCTAGGCAGAGATTCCCAAAGATGGCAATAGCACCCCCTGGGGGGGATGCTGGAACACCCAGGGGAACACGATAGTAGCTTTGGGTGCAACTGGGCATTGAATAAAATAAGGGGGCAGTGGAAGAAACAGGGTAGAGGGGACACTGAGTATTTTTTTTTCTGCAAAGGGGGTGGTAAGCCAACAAATTTGGGAATCTATGACCTAGAGCCATCCCATATTTTCATGCAAAAGGCATTCATGTCTCAATATTGTAATAAAGACAGTATCTTTGACCCCATTGGAGGACAAAGTTAGGAGGTAAATGAGTGGGGTTCCACATCCCATCTTCCTAAATCTTTAGATTCCTCTCTCTACATCATATCAAAGAATTCCTGTTGTCACTGATAAAAAATCTGCTGTATTTAATTTTTAGTTAATCTATCTCTTCCATAACTTTTAGGAAATCTCACTATTTTTTTCATGTTTTGCAGTTTACCTCTAATGTGAAGTTTGGGGATTTATCATTCTTAACACTTAATGAACTTTATGAAGCTGAATCTCATTTCTTTATTCAGTTTTAGAAATTCTTCTAATTCTATTTTCAATTATTGTGACTTTCCCATTCCCTTTATTCTCTCCTGAAATTCATTAGACTATATTGGAGTGCCTCTCCGTCTTTTAACTTCCTTTCAGATTTTCTATTTTTTAGCTTATTGTGCTAAAATTCTAAGAGATTTCACCAGTTCTGTTTCCCAGCTTACTAAATGTTTCTTTAGCTCTGTCCAGTCTATAATTTTGACTTTTTTATTTTAATGCTACTTTTTCATTTTTACAAATTACTTGTGTTTTTTCATATCTATGTGTTCTTGCTTCATAAATCCTGTTCTTTTCTTTTGTGGATGTTACTCCATACTTTACTCCTTTAAGTATTTTAATCATACACATTTTAAAGTCTTTTTTCAGATTACTCTGTTATTTCTGTTTTCTCAGCTGTGATTCTCCCAGTTTGTTGGATGTGGTGACTCATGACACTGGCTTTCCTCAACTGCTTTATTAAGAATTGTGAGCTTGTCTTCCATGCCACTTTTTATAGCTTTATTGAGATATAATTCATATACCATGCAGTCCACCCATTTAAAGCTTTTAGAATTTTCACCACAGCTGATTTTTCATTACCCCTTCCATGACATTTTACTCCGTAAGCACCCCTGGACTATCGTGACCTCACTGTGCAGCTGTTTTGCAGTTTCGACACACAGAACCAAAGCAGGTATTTTGTTTGAGGCTTGGCACAAGACTCAGGCTCCGAGAACACAGAGTAATACTGAGCTCTGAACTCCTAACAAAGGTTTATTCCTAAGTAGTATGCAGGTGACTTTTCTTCCTTAGCCACTGCTAGGCACTTTGTTCCTGCATACAATTCCAGGAGGGAGAACAGAGCTATTCCAACTTGTTCTTTTAGCCATTGGCTTTCTCTGAGATTCTGGTTCAGGCTCTTGCCAATAATGGGACTCCGAACCAGAACACTGGCTTCTATCCCTGCGTGGGCAGTAAAGCTGTGGCCCTGACAATGTTCCTGTGTTTCTCCTCCCATGGACCATGAGGCTCAAGTCCTTGCTGTGACTCTGGGTTCTCTGGTATATTTTCTTTTCTCTTTTGTTTAGGGTAATGACTTAATTTCTGGTCTACAAAGGGTTCTCTGGGTATATTTTCTTTTCTCTTTTGTTTAGGGTAATGACTTAATTTCTGGCCCATGAAGAATTTCTAGCGTTTTACATATGGGTGGGTTTTTAAATGTTCTATTTATCACATTTGATATGGAGTGAAAGTATGAGGTTCAGCCTGCACTCAATCCACCCGCTTGCATAGAATGGGTGAATGCCTTTTAAAATAATCTCCCAGATGACTACTCAGGGTAGTCATCTCATCCTTGACTCCCCAGCTCCTATTGGGGTACCCCATGCTTCAGGCCATCATTGCTACAGGACATGCTCTCTGATAGCAGAATGAGTTTATGATTTTGATGCAAACCCTTCCTTAGAACTAAAGAACCAATGTTGTCTCTCCAATATACTTGCAGGTCAGAACTATTCCTGTTCGTGTGTGTGTGTGTGTGTGTGTGTGTGTGTGTGTGTGTGTGTTTGCGCATGCGCGCGCGCGCGCGTGTGTGTGTGTGTGTGTGTTACTGGGGATTGAACCCAGGGGCATTCCACCTCTGAGCTACACCCCTAGTCCTTTATATTTATTTTTTTAAAGTTTGAAACAGGGTCTCTCTAAGTTGTTGAGGTCTCACTAAGTTGCTGAGACTGACCTCCAACCTGCCATCCTCCTGTCTCAAGTTCCTAAGTACTGGGATTACAGGCCACCACACCCAATTATTCCTGTTCTTTAACCCTGTTCCTGTAGCATGAGAACATGTGTGTCAGGGGAATTAGGGGGATCTCATAGCAGGCTGCTGTCTCCATCTACAAATACCTCCCTCTCTAGCCTGCTAAGATAGAATGAGCAGAAAGAATCTCATTAAATCAGACCTGCAGTGGGACAGAGCATCAGACTAGGGAGGAGACATGAGACCATAACTGGTTTTTTCCACTAACTAGCTCTGAGGCCTTGGGAATATGACTTTGTTGTCTCAGCTTCTGAAATGGGAATAATGATAATAGCAGTTTAGTATGGCAGATCACTGTCATTTCATTCATGTAGTAAGTATTTCAGAGAGACCCTGGCCTGTGGACCAATTTGGATTCTAGTCCCAGCTCTGCCATTAACTCTAAGTCACTGGGTGACTTTGGGCAACTCACACAAGGTAGAAACTCTAGGAAATAAATTTCAACCCCAGAAAAAAACTAAGAAGTTTTGAACACAGCAGTCCTATGAGTTAGATGCTATTATGCCATTTGACAGACGAGGAAACAAAGTTCAAAGAGGTTATGTTAGCTGGGTGTGGTGGCACATGCCTGTAATCCCAGTACTTGGGAGGCTGAGACAGGAGGACCACAAGTTCGAAGCCAGCCTTAGCAACTTGGCAAGACCCTCAGCAACTTAGCAAGACCCTGTTTCAAAAGAAAATAGGGCTGGGGGTGTAGCTCGGAGGTTCAAACCCCAATTGGGTTTAATCCCCAATACCCCCAAAAAACTAAAAATAAAAAGAGGTTATATAAGTAGCAAAGCTGGACTCTGCCCCCAGACCTGTGAAACTAGGCCAACTAAACTTGCCCATTGGCTGTTTTGCCAATGGAAATGCTCAGAAGAAGCCAGACAAGCACCCGCGGGCAGTGCAGAGAGGATCACAGAAGCAACTGTGAGTTAGGATGGATGTCTGCTCTGCCCTGAGGTTCTAGGACTCTTCTCCAGGGCTCAGTTTCCTGGAAAATAAGTTAAAGTATATTGCTAGGGGCCTCTCCCAGGTCTAAAATCCTGTGAGACATGTGGCAGCGACAGAGGGCAACAGAAAAGTAACCTCAGCTGTACTCTCTGAGTCCCCGGGTTCACTTGGGAAGATGAGTGACAGGCATGTAACCCAGCTGTCATGGCCCAGTGCTCCGGGCAGGCCAGTGGTGATGGGGATTGGGCTCGCATTGATTGCTAATAGGTATCAATTGCTAATAGTGAGAACAAGCTCTCATACTCAGGCAGAACAACAAAATCATTTTCTCTGTTTCTAAGTTGTCAGCCGAGGGCTGCAGCCAAGGTTGACCTTGGTCAGCTAAAAGTTGGCTATTAGTCCAGCTAAACACTAAATGTTGCAGGCACAGACACATGCAATTAGAAAAGAATTATAGACTTTCACAACAGCTAAGACTAACATTAAAAGACGAAAAAGCAAGCTATATTAACCCAATATTAATTACTAATAACACAAAATAGTTATAGTCCCAAATCCTTGATACTTTAAAAGACTATATCCCTGTTTATTTTCTTTCCTTTATTATAAAACAGGTTTTCAACATAATAAGTAACTTTTAGCAGATAGAGATAAGGAGATGCTGAGAACTCACCAAGGACACAGGTGGGCAATACACATGCTTTAAATTTTAATAAAAAGAAAGCGAGCTTCATGAAGCCCCCTGACCTTGCCAACCAAGTAACATATTTTGATCAGTGATGTCTGCCCCTGTGAGGATGAACAAAGAAGGCTAACAAGAAGGACTTACACAACAGAGATAACTGACGGAATTGCACCCGCTTTTGGTAGGAAAAGAAGGTTATTGGTTAAGCAGGATAAGAAACAAGAGATAATTGATTCTTATAAAAATTGTATATGTTCAAAGGCATCAGTGCCTTACTTTCAAGGCACTCCACTGAGTCTCCTCTGGCATAGTGCTTTGATTACTCTGTCCCCCGTTTCTCTCTGTAATAATAAAACTTTGTTCAAGCTTGCAACAGTAGTTCTGGCTAACTTTTTCTAAACTAGCTAAGAACAAGAACCCACGGCATCGCTCCAAACGGTAACAAGTGGGGTGCATGGAAAGTGCTGGAAGGAATGGTGGGGCGGGGGTGGGGGTGGGAATGGCAGAGTCTAAGTAGGTGCCAGGGAGAGGAAGCAGGAAGAGTGTGTGTTTGAAAAGCCAGAGGTGTCTCCCTTTGAAGGCTTAGCTTCCACACAGAGCAACTCTATCTGTGCCCTGACAGCTCCCAGAACCAGCTGTCAGAGGGCACCTCGCACTCTCTCTAACCCGCTGAAGTGCCCCGGCTGCCCTGAACTCAACACCTCCACACTCTCAGCTCTCTTGTGGGAGCCCAGCACTTGGGCTGCCTCCCACGTCCAGAAAACCCTTTTGGTAAAGGGCTGCTATCCATGTGAAGATAGGGACCCTGGTGTGTGTGTGCGCACGTGTGTGTGGTAATTTTTAATTTTACTAAAATCTTGAGACTATTTCATGGGTATGGAGGAAGAGAGGTAAGGTAGAGACAGTGAAGTTTTTTTTTGTTTTGTTTTTTTGTTTTTTTTTTTACCTCCTACGTGTTCATTTCCTTGAACATGTCCAGACTCACCAGGAGGCCGTCCTGGTGTGTGAGCGTGGGCTGGGGTGTGAGCGAGCCCGATGTCCTGGAAGGGGACACAGAGGCAGGAGAGCAGCATGAGCTTGGGTGCTTCAGGAGCAGGCCCTCCAGTTCCACCCTTGGAGTGGGGGGAGCTCTTTGGAGACACCGCATGCGCGGTTGCGGTTGCGTGGGAAGGCGGCCACACCTTTCTGCTCCATGGTGCTCTTTCAACACGCACGAGCAGTATAAGGAAAGGGTGGAAATGCCCTTTTGGGAAATAGTCTGAGATAAAGCGAGGCAACAGAAGATGGTGTCGATTCCAGGAAAACGAGGGAAAAGTGACTTAGATGTTTTCTGGCATCTCCAGCTGGTCCAACACTGTTGTAAATGCTGTGAGGCTCAGAGGCTTGGAGGCAAGTATCCATCCAGGTAGACAAAGTGAACACAGGAGAAACTACGATAATCCCTGCAAATCCCTATAAGTACTGGACAGAATATTGTCAAATATCAGGGTGTTTTTCTTATCTGCACACATACACTTCTTCTAGATGTGAAGAATTGCCGATAACTTCGTCTGAGTGTTATACTACTGTAGAGTAAGGAGAGGTAGATTTCAAAGAGGAATCATTGGCTCGGTCTGGACTCTCCACGAAACAGCCCGAGGCAGAGGCTGGTGTGCTAACTTATTAGGGTGCTCAGTTCTAGGGACCAGAGCGGTAACAGAGGGAGAAAGGCAGGGAAGCGGATAGAACCAATGGGAAGATCTGTCCTCCAGCTGAGCACTGCTAAGCGGAACCGGTTGCTTGATCCAAAGGATGGTGACCCCCAGAAATGCCATCAACCAGGTTTCGGATCACTAGGGGAGCGGGGCAGGGGTGGAGAAGGGGCTTCTGCCTCCCACAGTCGGAGGTTTACCCCCACGTTGCTTTGATCACCCACGCGTCTCCATTGTTTGTGTGTTGGTGCAAGTCCTGAATAGGTTCTGCCACTGTACCCGTGGGGAAGTGCCAGGTCAGTTGCACCTGGGCGTAATTGGGCTACACGATTTCCAGGTGGCTGGAACAGGAGGCAGTGAGGTCTAAAAGGGGTCTAATCTATCCATTGTCCCTCTACCGCATAGTAACCATTGTCTTTTTTTGTGTGTGTGTGGTACCGGGGATTGAACCCAGGGGCGTTCTACCTCCGCGCTACGCCCCCGGCCCTATTTTTTATACTTTATTTTGAAACCGGGTCTCACAAAGTTGCGGAGGGTCTCACTAAGGAGAGAGAGAGAGAGAGACAGAGAGACAGAGAGACAGGGAGAGATAGATAGAGAGAGAGAGAGAGAGAGAGAGAGCGCTGAGGCTGGCCTCGAACCCGGATCCTCCGGTCTCTGCCTCCCAAAGTACTGGGATTACAAGCTTGCGCCACCACACCCGGCTAGTAACCATTGTCTTCTCACAGCTTTTCTCTCTGGATCCCCAGGTCCTGACACCAAGTAAGGCACAGAGCACGCCCACGTCTTACTTTTGTGGAATAAATGAATGGAATAAATTTTATGGAATACATAAATGGTTTCACAGAGATGTGACACCTCTTAGTTGTACATGACTTCTTTCTACCCCCAACCCCCAACCCCTACTTAAGCAGTTCCCAAGTCCCAATGGTGGGGACTGTGCCTGTGTCCCTAGCTCACGACTGACCACTCAACCAACTTCCTGGGCCTCAACTTCTGCCACCTTTAATCGCCCTGGACCATAGCTCCCTACAGACTTCAGAGCCCATCAGCTTCCAGAGTCCTCGGAAAGTGACCCATCCACCTCCTGTCCTCACCTCCCTCAGTCCCCTCAGGGTTCCTCCCAGCTTCTGATCAAACCACGCAGCCCTGTTAGTTCTGTCACTAGTGTTTGTTTAAATCTGTGCTATTTTCTCCCACTCAAAGAAGTCTTCTCAGCCAGGTGCAACGGAACATGCCTTGTAATCCCAGTACTTGGGAGACTGATACGGGAGGATCACAGGTTTGAGGCCAGCCTCAGAATTTAGCAAGACCCTCAGCAACTTAGCAAGACCCTGTGTTGTTGTTGTTGTTTTTGTGCATGTGTGGTACTGGGGATTGAACCCAGGGTCATTTTACTTCTGTGTTACACCTCCAGCTCTCTTTTATTTTTATTTTGAAACAGGGTCTCATTAAGTTGATGAGAGTCTCACTATTTGCTGAGACTTTCCTGGAACCTGCGATCCTCTTGTCTCAGCCTCCCAAGTACTGGGATTACAGGTGTGCACCACCACACCCGGCTAGCAAGACCCTGTTTTAAAATAAAAAGGGCTAGGGGTGTAGCTCAGAGGTAGAACACTCCTGGGTTCAATCCCCAGTACCAAAAAAAGTCTTCTCTTCTGATATAATAAAATCGTATCTGTTTCAAAGCCAACTGAAGGGCTGCCTCCTCTCTAAAGCTCTTCCTGAGCTCTTCTCCTTCCCAGGGTCTCTCCCCCTCTGAGAACCTGCAGGGTCCTTCTGCTCTCTTAGTATTCCAAGCCTCTCCCTTGTCACGTGGCCTTGTCCTTATTCTCCTTCTCTGCAAGGACCTGAGCAGTGGAAGGGCTTCTCTCCTAATACCCTCCCACCCGGAGGGCGCCTGGGCAGGGCCTGGCCTCATGGGGAAGGGGCGCTCACCATGTTCCCTATGCTGGGGGTGGCAGGAGCTCAGCGGGAGGCCACACTCTCCACACTCCTCCAGTGCTCCTCCACTTCCAGAGGCCACAGCAGGCAGCCCATCGCTGTCATGGCCGCCTGGACCCAGGATGGGTGCCTCCTGCGAGCCTTATTCCATTTAAGGGTGGCAGTCAGAGCCCAAGCAAGGAAAAAATTTTCCCAAGGCATGAGTTCTGCGGAAATGGAGAGAGGCAGCTCCTGGCAGCCGCCCCAGGGAAACACCAAGTTTAGCCCAAAGGTTGAATATAAATATATTTTTAAATTTTTAATTTTAAAAATAACATAATGTTAAAATAGTTCACAAAATAAAGAGAATTAAAGCACCCCCACAGATCCATCAAGCTTTCTTTTTTGTTTGTTCTTTGCGAGCTTTTGTTCTTACAAATACCTATTTTTACATATTATAGGCATGGTGTGCATATGATTTCGAATCTTGCCTTTTTACTTGAGAATATAAGATAAGCAGCCAGGCGTGGTGGCTCATGCCTGTAATCCCAGGACTTAGGAGGCTGAGATAGGAAGATGGGCGGTGTGAGGCCAGCCTCAGACCCTCAGCAATTTAACAAGACCCTGTTTCAAAATAAAAAGGGCTGGAGGTATAGCTCATAGACAGAATGCCCCTGGGTTTAATCCCCAGTATATATAAGCACTTAAGAGAAGTAGAATGTAAAGAGTAGTCTCAGTTTCCTCATCTGTAAAGTGGGATTAAATGACCTCACAGGATTATTGTAAAGAGGAAATCATAATTTGTAAAATCCTTATCCCCAATGCCTAGAAAACAGTAAGCACTTAACAATTGCAAGTTTGTTTCATTATTACCCAAACACAGGAATTGTGTGTGGTGGGTGCATTCTACCTCCGAGCTACACCCCAAGCCCTATTCTATTTTTATTTGAAACAGGGTCTCGCTAGGTTGATAAGATTCTCACTACTTGCTGAGACTGTCCTCGAACCCGTGATCCTCCTGTCTCAGCCTCCCAAGTACTAGGATTACCTGGTGCACCACCATGCCCGGCTCATGAATTTTTTTTAATTAACTTTCCCCCCAACCAACTATATCCTATACAGGTTCTTATATCGGTTTCCAAATGTGTGATTTTAAATCAAACATTTGTAAGCCTAAATCCCTCCAGTTTATATTTCATCCCATTTAAAGAAAAATCCCAGGAGAACATAAAATAACGCCCCCCTCTCCCTGCCCTGAATCCCTATTGGTTGAACAGCGTCTATGCCAGAGTGTGTCCAGCTGTGGCCAGGCTGCAGAGCTCAGGCTCCAACGCTGCTGACAGGCTTCATGCCTAGCTCTTTCTCTCTGAGGAAACCTTCCTTAACAAGTAAATGTGGCCAGTCCCATAAGGGCCTTGAATCCGGGCAATGTATAATTCAGCCAGGTTGAAGGGACAGAGGGAACTTGAGTCTTGTTTCTAAGCCATGACCTCCCTAGGGCTTTGTCTACTTCTTTGAAAGAGGTAGGTGCTAGCTTCAAGTGATCTCAGAGTAGCCTTAGGTTCCATGCCAAGAATCACCTCCCCACCTGCCAACATGTCTTGATGAAGTACCTGGAACTCTACTGGTCATTCCTTTGGTGTAGGAAATATACGTATATATATATATATATATATATATATATATATACACAAAATAAAGAGAATTAAAGCATATCTATATCTATATCTATCTATCTATCTATCTATCTATTACTGGTGATAGCTTTATCCATCTGGATCTCATCATAATTCTGGTAATGACCCCCACCTTGCACTGTGTCGACGCTCTGTCCTCGTGCCCAGCCCCTAGGATGAAGCTCAGCTTTGCCCACATCAGTTTTCCTTCCCTGAGTCTGGAGGTCTACCTCTAAATCCCAGTCTGGGTCTGTGATCCTACTTCCAGCTAAGACATGTCCCCAGGACGCCTGCCTGCCTGGTGTCTTGCACAACTTCTGTGACCTGGCTTCGCTGCTGATGTATGTGTGCCACGTCCTTCCTGCCCCCTGCCTCTTTGTGTACTTGACGTCTCGCTGCTTTGCCTTCTCGGATGCCAAGGCTGCTCAGGAACATGTCCTGGTGCCTCTTCCCCAGCCCCTTTGGATATGGCCGTGTGTCTACAAGCCCAGACTCCCTGCTAAGCCTGCAGCTACCTTTGTCCCTGGGCAACACCAGCTCCCCTTCCCACCCCTACCCCAGGAAATGGGCCCAGCCTAGAAGCCTCCCAAGCATGTTATAAGAATTGATACAGGTGGAAATTATACCTGCAACATTAAGTCAAGCTTTTTCCATTTTTTTTTTTTTTGCAGTCCCGGGGATTAAACCCAGGGGCATTCTACCTCCACGCTACACCCCCGGCCCTACTTTTTATACTTTATTTTGAAACCGGGTTTCGGAGGGCCTCACTAAGTAGAGGGAGAGAGAGAGACAGGGAGAGAGAGAGAGAGAGAGAGAGAGAGAGAGAGAGAGAGAAAGAGAGAGAGAGAGAAAGAGAGAGGGCGCTGAGGTTGGCCGCGAACCCGGATCCTCCGGTCTCCGCCTCCCAAAGTACTGGGATTACAAGCGTGCGCCACCACGCCCGGCGGCTTTTTCCGATTTAATGTGTGATATTTACTTATTTTAATTCAGACATGTATAAATATTCCTTCTGCTTCCTTGAGTGGAAAGATCCCTTGAGGTTTTTTTGTTTGTTTGTTTGTTTTGGGATTTTTTTATTTTTTGAAGAAAAATTTATGTGTGTTTTGCAACAGTTGATGCCCCAAAGTGTTGTTGTAGGTGCTGCTTGAATTCTGTTTTTCCAAAAAATGTTAGGCCAGATTGGAATAAGGGGCAGCTGTACTCTGGGGTTTCCTGGGAGGAATTTGGACACCCGCCTGGGTTCTTCCCTTCCTTACCAGTGGCTGGCTGCTCAGCTGTCAGAGCTCAGTTTCAATGAGTGGGAAGATCTCACTCTCCGCTCATTTGTTTCCTTCGTGTCACTTACCACAATTTGAAATTATGCGATTTGTTTGTTCACTGGCATGAGAAGGCCTCCCCCACGAGACTGTGAGCTACAAAAGGTGGGAACCATGTATGGTTTATAAAACTGTATTCTTCTTTTTCTTACTGGGGTTTGAACACCAGGGGCATTCTACCTTCGAGCTACACCCCCAGCCCTATTTTTATTTTTTATTTTGAAACAGGGTCTCACTAAGTTGCCGAGGGTCTCACTAAGTAGCTGAGGCTAGCCGCAAACCTGCGATCCTCCTGTTTCAGCCTCCCCTGTACTGGGATTACAGGCTTTTGCCGCCATGTCCAGTTGTAAAATTGTATTGTTAAAGCCTAACAGAATGCCTAGCTTGAAATAGCTGTTCAAGAAAGGAGACTATTAGGACAGAGGAAGAGGGTCAGGGGAGGAAAGAGGGGAGGGCAAGGGAAGGGATTGGGGAGTGAAATTGTTCAAATTACGTTATATGCTTGTACGAATATGCCACAATGAAACCCACTATTCTGTACAATTACTATGCATCAATAAAAATAGGTGCTCAATAAATAATGTTGAATGAGAGTTTTCCTCTTCTCCAGTTGAAAGAATGATAAAAACCTATAGGCCCTACCTACTTCTGATAACCACTGGGTAACAGACACCAAGGAGAACCACTAACCCTGTTCTATTTACTTATCTATCACTTGAAAACTCTGTTTATTGTCGAAGGCCTATGCATAGACTGACCACAGGGACTTGCAGGACCCCCCCCCCCGAGGATTGGGAAGTGGGTGACTTATTTGGGGCAGCCTTGCTGTTTTTCTCATTTGCACATCACGAAAGTAATACTTCACCCAACCCACAAGGTGTCCTGTTCTTTCATTTGCCTCTCTGCTGTCAAAATTTAACATTAAGAAAATATCTGCAACTCCTTCATACCATGATTCTTCATAGGAGTATTATTAGCATTTCGCCATTTTAAACTCTTTAGCCGTCAGAAATACTGGTGGTAGAAATCCTAGTTTTATCCGGCACTAGAGGAAAGAAATTAAGGAAAGGGGCCTGGAGGGGCCTAAAACTCAGAGTGTGTTTATATTATCTACCGATTTATGCTCTTTAGTGATGAGGGTTTGGTGAGGAGAGAGAAAATGAGAATAGAAATGATGAGGTTGAAATCTTCCTAAAAAATAAGTCCGTTGGGCTTTTGCACTCTGAGAGTATATAAACTATTAAATGTTATAGCTATGTCGATAAAACTGAGATGGGCTACTTTTTTTTTCTAGGAGTAAAAAAAAAAATAAGTCCCAAGTCATCTTTCCAGTTGGACTTCTCAGGTCTCCCTGAGCCTTGGACAGTGGACCTTAATCTTGGACAGTTGCCAGGTACGCACCTGAATCTCAATGCAGGTGTCCTGAGATGTGTTCTAGGATCTCTCTGCAAGATCTCTTCCAAAGAGCTTTCCTGCTCTGATAAACTAGACCGGCTGGTAGGCAGCACCTCTGTTTGTTTTCCCTTCTAGCCTTTGTTTCTTTGGCATCTATTTGTTGGTGAAGGGTTAAGTGGTCCCTTGACTCTTGTTTGGAGCAAGAGTCATTCATCCTCTTTCAAAGAAATGTGATTCCAATCAGAGAAGCCAATGAGAAGCTGCCCCGCTGTTGGGGAACCTCAGTTACCATGTCTGTAAAGTGGGAATACTGACCCTCGGGGGCTCCATGTCTCTAAAACCTTAGCCACTCATGAAGGTCCAAGTCAGGCCTGTCTTCTGTGTTTTCTTATCACTTCCTAGAGCTTTATGGTTCTGAGAATTGATAATAAATGAATTCCCATTTAATTCTATTTTTTTTTTTTGCGGTACCGGGGATTGAACCCAGGGGCGTTCTACCTCCACGCTACACCCCCGGCCCTATTTTTTTATACTTTATTTTGAAACCAGGTCTCACAAAGTTGCAGAGGGCCTCACTAGGTAGAGAGAGAGAGAGAGAGAGAGAGAGAGAGAGAGAGAGAGCTGAGGCTGGCCGCGAACCCGGATCCTCCGGTCTCCACCTCCCAAAGTACTGGGATTACAAGCGTGCGCCACCACGCCCGGCTTAATTCTATTTGAACTGTATCCTTTATGTGAGTTGATTTTATCATCTCTCAACATCCAAGATTTTCAAATACTATGCATTCAAAATAATAATGATGCCAGACATGGTGGCTCACTCCTGTAATCCCAATTTGGGAGGCTGAGAGAGGAGGATCGCAGGTTTGAGGACAGCCTCAGCTACTTACTGAGGCCCTCCGCAACTTAGTGAGACCCTGTTTCAAAATAAAGAACAAAAAATAGGGATGGGGGTGTAGCTCAGAGGTAGAATGCCCCTGGGTTCAATCCCAGTACCAAAAAAAATAAACAAAATAATAATGATAATTACAATGAATAACAATTACCATTTAATGATAGATTGTTATACCCAAGCACTCTGTTGAACTCTTTATTAACAGTCTCTCAGGTAACAACCCTATGAGTTAGCTATTACTAGGCCCAATTTACAGATGAGGAAACAAAGTCTCATACTGAGTAGCTTGCTGGAGTCCAGATGTGAATCAGCAGCTGGAATTTTAACTCGCGCACGTCAGGCTCCCTCTCCCCTCCATCCTTCTTTTATAGTCACAATATGAAAGGGACACGAGAGAGATAGATGTAGAGACAGATTTTATTAAGACAAATTACACATATTACTTCCCTTTTCCTTCCTGAAAACCTCGCCACCAAGGACTGATTGCATAGAATTTCTAATTTTAAAAAATGCTCTTTTCACAAAACACATTTCAGAGATGGAAGAAGACTCTTAATGCTGGTGCCAGATAATAGAGAAAAATGTGTCCCTTCCAGGGGCCTGGGATCGCCAGTCATTCCTTCCTAAATGGTGTCCCAGTCTGTCCCCTCCCAGCTCTGCTCACAAATAGCATCCCCATGTCAACAGAAAGTTCCAGAGATGGGCAGGTGGGGCAGAGGCTGTGTCTCCTGAACCTTCACCCACCTCTGCCTGGCCTCTCCTGCCTTTCTATTTAGAAAGACACAAGTTTCTCTACAGTTTCCTTATTTTGGGACTCTTCTTCCCTTCACCATCCTTCACACACACACACATGCATTTTAAAATGTTAAGAATGCCACGCTAAGTCTCAGTATCCAATTCTGAGCATCCTTTATCTGCATTCAAAATGGCAGCTGTCCATTATGGATGCAATCAAGGCACCGGGCCAGTCCCTGGGGAAAGCAGGGCTTTCTGTAGCCCTCGCTTGGTAGTCTCATTAGGGGCACCATGGAGACGTAGGAATCTCTGTGCGCTTTAAAGTAAGGGCCTTGCCAAAAGAGCTGGCGATCCCCCCATTGCTTCTTTGGCCCCCTCCAGAGAGGGAGATCTGGGGACCTGGACAGTTGTCATCATACCTTGTCTTGGTATTCTAAGTTGGCAGTCAGTAAGAGAAATCAATAGGAGGAAAAAACAGTTTTCCAGTGTCTTCTCTCCTTTTTATTTTCATCTTCACAGCAGAATTATTTTTTTTCCCAAGGGGAATCTGAGAAGCACAATGCTTTCTCTGTTCTAGTAAGTCCTGGGGAAGTTCCACTGGCCTCCGAGGCTCAGGATGTGACAGAGGATGGACAATGACTTCTTGCACATTCCTGTTGATAAGATCTTTAGGGGAACACTGCAGGAACAGCCACGGGAGGAGGGGCAAGGGGAGTTTCTATCCTCAGGTTGAACTGTAAAGGAGCTACAGGATGGCAGGTGGCGGAAGGGATCCCGGTGGAGTCCGTGTGTACAGTGACTGGGTACTACACCCTGGCAGAAGGAAAGGCTAAAACATCACAAGATGAGACATTTGCACTTGTAAAGGCAAGGCTGCTGGTGAAATTCCCAGGATCCATTTTTAAGACTGGCTAGAGGGAGGGAAAGCCCAGGGTGGCCCAAGGCCACCTCTCCATCACTCTGAGGTATAGCCCAAGGAAATATCAGATTCAAGAGTACATATAATGCAAAGTTATTTGACCCTTTCTATTGGCTGAGAACTTGAGTCTCCTCTTGGGGGAGGGAGGATGACCGGGTGAAGGAAGTCATGAGGGACTTGAAGAACCTAGCTAGTATGTTCTTGGTATTCTATTCTTGTGATTATCCTTCCCAGGATAGCCAGATTTTGCCATGGATTCCTTCCCTTCATCTACCCTCTTCACTGAGGATAGGGGATGGGGAGGGGACTGCAGCCCAGTGGGTAGCCACATCTCTATACTCTTGGAGCCCTGCTTATAGCTTCTAGAATTAATGAGCAATGTCAGTGCGACCCAGGTCCCCAAAGGAGCAAAGCAGTGATGAGAATACAAGCATGGGGTAAGAAGGGGCACATTCTCCCTCTGAGTCTCCTTTGTTCCCACCTGGTCCTGGTCCCCGCATGCTGGAGGGTCACACTGACAGGTCATCTGACCTGGCCTTGCTGCTGGCCTTGCTCAGCCGCCGCTTGTCACTGGGGTAGCCATGCGGGAGGCGGTGACCTGGGGAGACTCCATTGGGTACCTCAGGTTTTTGGCCATAGCGCACGTGGATGAAACCCTCCCTGGGAATCTGCTCCTGGCCGGACACCTGCTCCGGAACCAGGTTGTCTGTGTTCTGCTGGGAGACCGCGCCGTGACTGAAGGGGCTGAAGTACTTGGCCCCAGGGCCATTCTCCAGGCACTGGTTAAAGTCAGGGGGAGGTGTGCAGCCCTGGCCGAGGCCCGCAGCGGGGCCGGGGAGCTGGCGCTTGACAAAGCGCTGTCTCATCTTCTTCCAGCCCAGGTGGTAGAGTTCGGCCAGGCTGAGGAAGAGGGACAACCCGGCCACGGCCAGCATGAAGACAATGAAGACATTCTTCTCGGTGGGCCGGGACACGTAGCAGTTGACCGGGTGTGGGCAGGGACTCCTGCGGCAGATGTGCAGGGTGCTCAGAAAGATCCCGTACAGGAGGTACTGGCCCACGATGAAGGCCACCTCCATGGTGGTGCGGATCAGGATGGTGCAGACATAGGTGTTGAGCAGGGTGCCCTGGAGGACGATCCTTCCGTTCACTTCCTCCCAGCAGGTGGGCTCGGTCTTCTCGGCCACGGGGTACTCGTAGGAGCCCGCGCCGCGCGCCTCCTTGGCGCGCTCGGCTTCGCGGAGTTTGCGCTTCTCCTGCACGCGCACGGTGTGCATGGCGTGGCCCATGTACACCAGAGACGGCGTGGACACGAAGATGATCTGCAGCACCCAGTAGCGAATGTGGGATATGGGGAAGGCCTGGTCGTAGCACACGTTCTGGCACCCGGGCTGGATCGTGTCACACCGGAAATCGGCCTGCTCGTCCCCCCAGGAGGACTCCGCGGCCGTGCCCAGCACGAGCATGCGGAATATGAAGAGGACGGTGAGCCAGACCTTGCCGATCACCGTGGAGTGCTTGTGGACCTCCTCCAGGAACTCTCCCAGGAAGGTCCAGTCTCCCATCTTGCCAGAGGCCGGGGATCGAGGCTTCTGCAAATGGGGGCAGAGACAGGGGGAGAGAGAGAGACAAGAACCACGTTTCTGCAGCGGCCCGGAAGGTCCCATCATGCTTTGGGCATCGATCCATACCAATGTGTTCTTCAAGAAAGTGCACCTTAGAAGTCAAGAGTACCCTAAAAGCCCTGTTTCTCCCCCCACCCCACCGCCCTCCCCCAAATGTGAAAAGAAGGGATTTGAAGCAAGATAAGAGCATGGCTTCCACACTTTGAAGGATCTAGAAATCAGCTGGGGTGTGTGTTATATCCTGGGCTCTGTGCTCAGACCCCCCGGGGATTCTACATGGGAAGGTTTTTCCGGGGTGGTCCCCAGGAATCTGGATTTGCACAAGCAGCCTGGGTGATTCTGTGCAGACACTCCAGAGACCACACCCCGGGAGCAGTGGAAAGACACACCAGCCTGGACTCTGCAAATACTGTGACCGAGTGTTTACTTCATTGAATCTGTAGCCCTTACCTGTCAAATGGGCATGGGCATAACTACACTAGAGGATCTGGAGGATCAATGCGATGTGGTATGTGATATGCTGAAAATCGTATCATAAACCTAAATGTTTCATACGTTTGAATGGCTATTGGGTCAAAAAGATTTTTTTTAATGGCTCCAGAGGGCATAGCTAGGTGGAGGAGGAAGGAGAGAGGGTGGGGGTGGCAAATTTGGCTTCTCAGAAAGCACTGTGTAAGGAGCAGAACCAGCCAGCATGGACCAGCTGTGCCAGGAGGTGGCGAGCGAAAGCATGCGTCCATCACTCTGAGGTACTGCAGGTGTGTCCGCCTCCCCCAGTCCACACACTGCGGGCGATGCCCATCTCCCCTCCTCGGTGCAGCCCGGCCATTGCAGTTGTGCAGTTCGACTTGCTACAGAAGGCACCCACGAGCTCCCTTTGTCCAGCCATGCCGAGTACTGACAGATTCACAGATGCCTCCCTCCAACCATCACTTACCGGTCCCCTACACCCCATTTACCTTTTTCTTTTCTTTTTTTTTTTCTTTTTGTGGTACTGGTGATTGAACCCAGGAACATTCTACCTCAGAGCTATACCCCTAGCCCTTTTTAATTTTGAAAATGAGGCTGTCCTTGAACCTGTGATCCTCCTGTCTCAGTCTCCCAAATACTAGGATTATAGGTGTGCACCATCAGGCCAACTCCCGTTACCTTTCAAAATTTAACCCCATCATTGCCTTCTCCAACCCTCCTTGCTCCCTCTTCAGCCCCTGGTGACACTGGGGACACTCACTCCTCCCCCAGCCCTTTCCACCATGTCTTGTAATCCCCTGCCTGTCTTTGTTCTTCCAGCAGGGACTTTTGGAAAATAGAGACAGTTTTTTTTTTTTTCTCTGAGTCATCAAAGCCGGGCTCAGAGGAGGTACTCGGTAAATCTTGGTGGAGTGAAGGAAGGACGGGGCAAAAGCACTGATGTTTTCTACCCAGTAGCAAACCAATTCCCTGCTCCTTACCTGCCGCCCATGAGCAGGAAGAAAAGTCCAGACAACTCTTCCTCAGTCTCCAATGCAGTTAGTTCTGGGCAGTAAGGTATGGGGGAGTCTCATGTGGAGGGAATGTTCTAGAAGAGTTTTCTTCATCCCCCAATAAACAGAGAGCCTCACTCAGTCCTCTCCCTTCCCATTGCTTCCTGCCCAGGGTCAGGGTTGTGTGATCCAAGATGTCTGAAGCTGCCCAGAGAATCTTGAAAATGCTAACCAGTGCCCTGAGGCCTCTGAATCAACTCTTGAATCTCTTCCCTCCAGAACTCTTACTTGGTGAACAATAAATGTTCTTAATATTGAAACCTCTAACCAATCCTAATCAGCAGAGCGACTAAATGATAGGAGAGAACTGAATATAAATATTCTCTTCTTAGCATAATAAAACATCAGATTTGGATGGGACCTTAGAGGTTGTCAAGTTGCAGTTCTCACCTTCAGATCTTTGCTGCCCCTGGTTCCTATTGGAACGTTCTTTGTGCTTATGGGAAAAAGCCTGGTGGGGGTGCTGCATTTCATAGCTCAGGCTTCGTTGGCTCTTGGGTTGATGCCTTGACAGGGACCACTGTCCCAGCTCTGACTTCTCCCAGCCCCAGGTCCCCAACCCGCCCAGCCTCCAAGTCCCAACATCGGCTGAGAGTATGCAGAGCTCCTGGGAATGAACGGGGCCCTGCGTGAGCGGAAAGGATCTTATCTCTGCTCCTTTCCATCTCAACGCCCAGCCAGGCCTTGAGGCCTTTCCTTGGGTTTGTGATTAGACATCTACCCCTTTACTTCAGGTGGTGACGGGTCCCCTCCTTAGCCTCCAAACGTGGAAAATTGTGAAGCATTGCTCAAAGGAAAAATGCTGATAAGATAAGCACGTGCATAGTGTTCATCACCTTCAGGGTCAGCCACAGACATGCAGTGACTAGACTGTGGAAAGTGTCCAAGAGAAGAGGAAAGGAGGGAGGAAGCAGGAGGAACAGAAGGAGAGAAGAAAATTAGAAAAGGGGAATGGAATGACAAGGGGGTGTTGGAAGTGGAGAAAAAGAAATCAAGTTATGGTTATGAGAAGATAGGCATGGGAATTCGATAACCGGAGTTCAAATCCCTATTTCCATCTGCTGAGCTTGGACAAATTGTTCAATCCGTGTTTCACTCCCTCAGCTGCAGAATGGATGGAGACACTATTATTAGCTCATAGAGTGCTATGAGGTGATATATAAAAAGCACTGAGCAGAAGGCTCAGCATATAAGAACTGAAGAAAAGGCGGCCATCGCTAGCAAAGACAGTGATAGGGAAGAATGACAGAGGGAGAGAAAAAGAGGAAGTAGAAGGTGGAGAAAGGTGCATTACAAAGGAGGAAAGAGAAGTGGGAGGAAGGGCAGAAGGGGAGAAAATGAGAGGAACCTGGGGATGAAAGTTAGCAGGAGACAAAATGAAATAAATGTTATACTCTTCCAGGATTTGGAACAAGTGTTCCACATTCAGTCCCTGAAGACTTTTCCCTTGGTCTTCTCACTCTGTCACTCATCCCTTGCATGTTCTCCAAGGAAGTACAAAAATAGTTCCAGACAAAAAAATGTGATGCTTTGGTCTGGTCTGCCCAAAGGCTTGACTGCTGCCTCCCTCGCTTGAGGTCAAGGAATCCTACCTGGAACGAGTAAAGCACAGGTTCAAGAAAGGGGCATCTTGGAAACCAGGACAGTATTGGGAAGGGAACAGGAGAAATGAGCTGAGGAGTCAGGGGTGAGGCAGACCCCCCCCACCCCAGGGCCCTGGCAGAGGAAATAGGGTGAAGGACCTTTCATTTATGACTTCCTGCTGACCCTCAGGCCAGGTCAGAGAAATTTAAAATTGCTACGGTGTGCCAGTGGCTCCGTTGATAATGTGAAAGGTCCTAGGCGGAAGCCAATTTTCCAGCTACGTTGGTTCCCTTGGGTCCCCCACAAGTTCAGCCAAAGAAATCGTAGATTAGCTACTCGGTGCGTTTACTGGGCGTACTGCACATAAAATGCTTTGTAGATTATTATTCATTTCTTGGCAGGAAGTGTGTTAGAAGGGGCAAAGGAAGCTGCCCAGGCTGTGAATACAATGGTGATTTCCCTCGCTGTTTTAACTGTCCTCTTCACTGGCTTCCTACCATTTTTAAAATTCAGATTCAAGCCTGCCAGTTGAGACCCTCGGCAGCACTCCCCCAGCCTGTCTCTTTCCCACATGTTTCCCTCCCCTACTCCCGTACTTAAGCTCTGCAGTTCCCCATGCACATATGCACACCCCCGATTTCTCACCTTTTTATCTCCTCTTGTTCCCTCCACCTAGAATGTCTTTCTCTTTCATTCATTCACTTACTGGATAGTCGCAAGGCATCGTTCTAGCCACTGAGAATACAGCAGGAGGGAAGAAAGATAAGGATTCTCTGCCTTCATCGAGTTTAACTGCCTCACAGGGAGAAATGAAATGCATGATTTCAATACAACGCGCTGTGTGTTGAAATTAAGGATGTGCACGGTGCCGCAGGAGCCTGAGTCTCGTTTGTTGGGTTAGACCAGGGCCCTGGATCATTGTGTCCCACAGCCCTCTGCAACTGGTACAAGTTCTGAAATCTCCGAGGCAAAAAGAGATGGTCCCTAGGACCTGGAAGAGAACATCCCAACCCTAAAGGATCTTCATCCCCAAACCTTCGACATCCTCTTTCAGTGTGTCATATTCTGGGCCAAAGAAAAATTTTGGAAAAGTCACTGGGGGACTTGTTTGGTAGTAGTAAAATTGTGCTTGGGTAGGAGGAAAAGGGCTAGAGAAAGGATTTTATGTACAGTGAGCATGAATCATTTCATGCCTTGACTTCATGATTTATAGGGCTAGAAAGAACATCCAGCTATCTACATTCCCAATGCAACACTCCTGAGGCCGATGTCATGGCACCCCTACACAGCTGATGTTTTCAAAGAAAATCATTTCAGAACAACCCAGTTGAGTCTTCATTGTGTAGCCAGGACCTCTTCCTCTGACCCCACAGATAACAGGATGAAATGGATTGACGTCAACTCTCTTTGATGTCTCTGGGACTCCAAAAGACTCTAAATTACCTTTCGGTATATAGAATACAGTCTCACACTTGGTTATATACTGCCTTATATTTGTTTTCCAAAACTTTCTTATCAGCCAACCTTGTGGGCTTTTTGAGTTCCTACTATATACCTATCAATATTCTGAGTACTGAGAATAATACCTAGGGAGAACCAGGCCTGCCGATGATTAGACATTCAATGATATCTATTAAATTAATAGTCAGGCATGATTCCCTCCCTCAAGGATTTAACAGCTTTTGCCCCTCAAATGGGTAGTAAAGGTCCCCAAATCCAAAAGCTTTGTCTTCTACTTTGTATTTTCATTGTGTTAGGTTCTCTTACTAGGTACATAACAGATGCTTTCTTAGTGATAGAAGAAAATGACCTAGCAAAGTGGTCCTAAGGAGATTCAAATCTTCCTTCTTAAGTTCAGCAATAAAAATGAAACCTTACACGGTTCAAGATGTGCTTCTCTAACATTCTCTTGTGGACTCCAAGAGGGCAGGACCATATTTGTTCTGTTCAAAACTGAATACCTTCAAAGTGTTATAGAATCCAATGTTGTATTGTTGAGTGGATGAATCTTCATAACCGCTTTGTGTGGCGACTTGAAACAAAGACAAGGGGCACTGAACCAGGGCTTTCTTCCAGCGTTTCTGACCAAGTGTGGTGTATGGCAGCAGGTTTCCTTCCTTCTCTCCTCAATTCTTAGGTCTCTGCGCTTGGAGCTTCATAAAGCCCTAGGGCACTGAGTGATTTGAGACATAACTCTGCTGTTTAGTGATAAGGCCGGGAGTCAGCTGTTATGCAATTGAGCAAATATTTATTATGCGCTTTTAATGTGACCTGCACTGTATGGAGTGTTGGGGAAAAGTATGTGGAAAAGTAGAATTCAGTTCAGTTTCATAAGCATTTACTGAGTGTCTTCTTATGCCAACTCTGTGTTGGAAATTAGAGACCTATGATCATAAGACACTGTATTGAAGAAGCTCACTGTCCTGTGGGGGAGAAAACACAACCAAATATGATGACGAGTTCTAGGACTAAGTGCAGTGTGCCATTCAAATGCATAAGAGAGCACTGGCCCAGCTGGGAGTGGAGAGAGTGGGAGGGCAGAGGGAGACCACCTTGAGTGGGCGTCGGTGTATGGGATGTGTGTAGGGATGCAGAGTGGGCGGAGGAGATGCAGAAGAGATGAGGGAGTTTTAGACAAAGGCAACTGCGTGAACAAATTCACTGGGATGAGAACTAGCATGGTGTTGAGGTATAAAGAGCAGAGCAGGGAGGGAGAGTGTGTGGAGCAGGCAGAGCAGAGTATGGGCTTCGTGGAGGTCATGCCTCGGACTCTGAAATAGTTCTTACCCTACAAGATGAACATGCTCAGCACATGACCTGCTCCTGAGGGCAGACCCTACTACGATTGCTCCCAAATGGGGCTGGGAATATAAAGGACTGTGTGATCAGAAACCCCATGCTTGAGCCGGGCATGGTGGCACATGCTTGTAATCCCAGTACTTGGGAGGCTGAGACAGGAGGATCGCAGGTTCGCGGCCAGCCTCAGCTACTTAGTGAGGCCCTCTGCAACTTAGTGAGACCCTGTTTCAAAATGGGGAGTAAAATTTCGGGCTGGGGGTGGAGCTCAGAGGTAGAATGCCCCTAGGTTCAATTCCTGGTAACACACACACACACACACACACACACACACACACATACACACACACCATGCTTGTAGCAGCCCTTTAGTAGTGGCTGCAGCACAAACTGTGTAGGCTGCGGTTGACAGATGCCTCCCAACACACTTGCTATAACTGCACCCTTGTCTCCTGCTCAAGAAGGCATATTGCAAGTGAGCAAGATACCACTCTAGGGATAGCTGAAAATTCTCTTTCTTCTATTGATTTCAGTTCTGTCCTCTAGAGCCACAAGTAACAGCCCTCCTACCATAGTATTTGACAATTTCTGTGTTTCCCTGAGTCAGCAGCCAGGCCTCAGGCTGCCTGTAGAGCCTTTGGTGTCTCACACATGTACTACTGAGGATTATTTGCTCTACTAGCCCGTGTATTCTCTCTCCAACTCAACCTGAAAGACAAGCTGTGTTTCTGTTCATCATTGTGTTCTCCTCCTGGCAGTCCCTCCCATCCTGACTCCCTTAGTGATTAATATTGCACCTTGTACCTGGTAGTAGGTACCTTATAAAAACAATAGCAATGGATGAGTGATAGCATTCGGGGCATTCAAAACACCAAATGCCAAATTGATCAAGGCTGGGCCTTCCTGGCTGCTGAAGAAAACAATGAGAACACACAGAGTGAGCAGTCCTTGGGGGGCTGTGTGGCATCTTAGTAGACACACCCCCTGGGAAGCCAGCAGGCCTGGAGGGTCTAGGACAGAGACTCAGTCCCTATGGACTATTCCCACTCTGCCTCCTCCGCTCGGATTACTGGGGAACTTATCCAAGTTTGTCAGAATTAGATTATAAGACCACTCACTCCACAGAATCTGAGTCTAATTCTGGACAATGACACATGTTCTGGACAGTATCTAACACATCTCTGGTTCTCAATAAAGGTTGTTATTCATAGTAATAACAACAATCCCCTGGGACCATGCTGTAATTCCGCTCACCATACAGTGGAATGTGGCATGGGGCTTGCTTCCCGACTAAGAGAATTCAGTTGTCAAAGGGCCTCCTTAAAGAATGCCTCAGAGTAGCACGTCCGTTCCGTTCAGAAGGGTTTACTGAGCCCCTGCGCGATGTCAGACATTAAAGGTGGCTTTAGAAAGCGCCAAGCAGAGCCACCAGCACAGCTCTTTGGTACCTTATTCATTTGTGTGCATTTTTCTGGTTTCTCCACATCCCAGTAGTTTTTCCCTAAAGTGGATATTGGTTTGGATCCTCAGCGACCTCAATAGTCTTTATTATTCTTTGAGATGCTCAGCTACATCTTCTAGTTTATCTAGAGCTATACATTCAACAAAAAGAAATTTAATCCAGATGGTAATAAGAATAATAATATAATAAAGTAACACTTATAGAGACTTTTCTATGTGCCAGATACCCTGTATGTGTTTATGTATACCCCCCATTTGATTCACACAATAATCTGAAGAAGCAGGGACTATTCTCATCCCCTTTGTACAGGGCTCAAAAAGAATAATTTGCCAGGCATGGTGGAGCACACCTGTAATCCCAATACTCAGGAGGCTGAGCCTGGAGGATCACAGGTTCAAGACCATCCTCAGCAGCTTAGCGAGACCTCAGCAATTTAGCAAGACTGTGTTTCAAAATAAAAAATTAAAAAGGGCTGGGGGTATAGCTCAGAGGTAGAATGCCCCTGAGTTCAATTCCCGGTACAATAAATGTAGAAAGAAAGAAAGAAGAAGGAAGCAAGGAAGGAAGGAGAAAGAGAGAGAGAAAGAAAGAAAGAGAGAGAGAGAGAGAGAGAGAAGAAAGAAAGAAAGAAAGAAAGAAAGAAAGAAAGAAAGAAAGGAAGGAAGGAAGGAAACTTGAGCAAGGTTACACTGCTAGTAAAAGGTGAAGTTGGAGTCAAATCCAGCTCCTGGTTCATCAGACAGCAATGCTCTGCCTTAACTGTG
The DNA here is from genome assembly GCA_004027185.1 of Glis glis. Lineage (NCBI taxonomy): Eukaryota > Metazoa > Chordata > Mammalia > Rodentia > Gliridae > Glis > Glis glis. The sequence continues at coordinate 34,996 of PVJS01013007.1, forward strand.
CTAAACTCTGTCTAAATTGCCCGAAGTTCCTCTCTTTGGCAAATCCTCGCCAGTCAAAGGCTGGCCACTTTGATGTAAGGTGACTGAAGCAGGGATGCACGTGAGATCATTGTTAGGGTGGAGTGTTGATTGTAAGGGGTTGGGAATCACACTTTTGTTTAGGATTTTCATGCTTTTCCTGATCTAGGTTTGGGGTAGCATCTTCTGCTTCAGGGGAAATGACCAGGCATATGATAATAGCTGTAGCTATTGAATTGGGCCCCCAGAAGCCCACTGGGGGCCTACATCCCTGAATCCTAATTGCTGTAAAGAGGGGAGGAAGATAGCGATGAGAGACGAGAGGAGAGACAGATGTGGGACATGAAGCCTTCACTTCAGTTTTCCTCCTACCCCAGCCAATAGCAGATAATTAACTCCTCTTTAAATTTAATGCTTTTATTCTGACAAGGACACATTGGTCTACTCAAAGACACCCTGCTGGCAGACAGTTGTTTCGGAGCCAAGAAGGTAGAAGGGAGCCGGCAAAGTGGAGAAGGAAAATTCTATGAGGATAAGTAATTTTCTTCTTAAAATATTGAAAGAAGAAATACTTACAAGGGGTGGCAAATGGGGATATTAAATTACAACAAAATATCGAGAGGTCCTTCTTACCCCCAAGGGAGAGAACCTATGCAATTAGTGATGCAAATTCTGTTTATGATAATGCTCACATTCCTTTATTGTTCTCACCATCTTGCCATAAATTCAGAGAGCAGGAGAGCTGAAAGGAACGTAGAGATCATATTTTTACATTGGATAGCTTCTAAGGAAGTGAAGGAATAGTAAAAACAGCACTAAGAGCCAGGTATGGTGGCACATGCTTGTAATCCCAGGACTTGGGAGGCTGAGATCGGAGGATCCGGGTTCGCGGCCAGCCTCAGCTACTTAGTGAGACCTCTGCAACTCAGTGAGACCCTGTTTCAAAATAAAGAATAAAAAAATGGGCTGGGGGTGTAGCTCGGAGGTAGAATGCCCCTGGGTTCAATCCCCGGTACCGCAAAAAAAAAAAAAAAAAAAAAAAACAGCACTAAGTTAGGACTTTTCATGTGCAAGGCACTTTACAACTGAACTTTCTAAGCTGGGCGTGGTGGCGCACGCTTGTAATCCCAGTACTTTGGGAGGTGGAGACCGGAGGATCCAGGTTCGCGGCCAGCCTCAGCTCGCGCTCGCTCACTCGTTGTCTCTCTCTCTCTCTCTCTCTCTCTCCTTAGCGAGGCCCTCCGCAACTTCGTAAGACCCGGTTTCAAAATAAAGTATAAAAAATAGGGCCGGGGGCATAGCGCGGAGGTAGAACGCCCCTGGGTTCAATCCCCGGTACCACAAAAAAAAAAAAACCACAACTCTACTTTCTAACCCTTCCATTAACTCTGCTAGGAAAGTATTATGGTCTCATTTCACAGAAGAGAAAACAGGGTTGGAGGTCAAGTCACTTGTACAGTCTCACAATTTGAACTTGGTCAGCCCAACTCCCAAGCCCTCATTCTCTCTGTGTTCCTGAAAAAGGAAAGAAAAAAAGAGGTCCTAGGACTAATTGATTATGTGAACCTGTGACCAGACTCCAGTCTCAAGAGGGCTTTTCTCACTTTGCCTGGTCCCATAAGAGGCCCAGAGTCTCTTCTTTTAGCGTCCGGTTGGCTGGCTGGCTGGCTGGCTGGCTGGCTGGCTGGCTGGCTGGCCAGTTCATGCATATGCTGTTCCTAGAATTAATTGCATCAGGGGCTTAGCCCACAGTGGTCAGGATTCCCAGACTCTAGCATCTGCCACCATCTGGCCAGAATTCACATATGGAAAGCTATTTCCTTTTTTAGCCAGTAAGTGCTCTTGGCTGGGGAAGCATCTACTGCCAGGTTCTCAGGCAGCCACACAGCGGTTTCTGTTCTTTGGGTGTCACACCATAACAAAAGAAACAGAAACCGTAATCGTTAGATGGTGGAACTCATGGTTTTTAAGGAATGGCAGGTTAGTACCCTGCTCCCATCACTTTCTAACTGTGTGACCTTAGGCAAGTCACTTAACCTCTTAGTTTCCAACTCATCTGGGAAAAAAAAAGGGAACTGTTTACTCATGGGGATTAAAGAATACGTGAATATGTGGAAGTGCCTAGAACAGTATGTGGCGCATGGGAAGCACTTGATAATATTAGCACCTTGTTTTCTTTTCTGACATTGCCAGTAAAAACTCGCACAGGATCCAACTAGTCAGCTTGATGCAGATTTAAGAATGCGGCAGGCGGGAGAGTAGCACGACAAGGACCATTGTGTGGCATCAGGTGCAGGAAGGTGACTGTCAGACCTGGGGGAGTATGGGCAATGGGAGAGACCTTCATTTGTCTGTAACTTAGTTGTTTCAGTAGGCATGAAGACCCTCTGGGCAGAGAGGGGCAGGGCCTGCTGGAATCAGGCCCCTCTCGTTCCTCTGACAGGTCCTGCCTGCCGCCTAACATCTTTTGCTCAAGCTTTGGGCCGTGTGTGGGCCTGGGATTGTTCCCTTCTGCGGAGCTGCACTTTGGAATCTGATCACCAAGCGGAAGGCTGGTCTGCAAAAGGGGATGAAACAGACTCGGTTCTGCTTGAAAGAGAAAGAGGGGTTTGTCTACTCTGTGATCTGAGAAGCAGGGCCATCTTGACCCCTAGCCACCTCTGTCCTCTCCTGAAGTTCTGAATCATGCTGTTTCCAGGTTGGAGGAAGATTCCGGAAGTCCCCTGTGAAAACGCAATGTGATCATTTCACAAGAGAGGCGCTTTCTGGTTCCAGCGGTTTCCTTGTGGCTTTAGATAAGAGACCTTTCCTGTCCCTGAAGCTCAGTGCACTCATGGGAAAGCAGAGCAGTGGGGCTGGGTGGTTGCTGAGGCCCTTTCAGCTCTAAGTTAGAGCATCGGAGGAATTTGTGACCGTCAACTAGTGTGTGATAGTATGGCCAGTTAGTGGCAAAGCCCAGAGGCAAATTCAGATCTTCTGACTCCCAGATTAGAGGTCAGCAAAAGTAGTCCCAGAAAACATTTTTAGCCATAAAATCAAGCAGTACCTTCTCAGACTCATATGTCATAGCTCACCTTCACTGTAAAAAGGCCTTTGCATGAAATGAGATGCAATTCAAAGAGACTTGGGCTGAGGACCAGGTAACCTGGATTCTACCTTATTGGTCTGTTATTGATTGAACACATACTATATGATAACCCTTTTTTTTTTTTGCGGTACTGGGGATTGAACCCAGGGGCATTCTACCTCTGAGCTACACCCCCAGCCCTATTTTTTATTCTTTATTTTGAAACAGTGTCTCGCTAAGTTGCAGAGGGCCTCTCTAAGTAGCTGAGATTGGCCGCGAACCCAGATCCTCCTGTCTCAGCCTCCCAAGTACAAGGATTACAAGTGTGCACCATCACGCTTGGCTAGCCTAGTCCTTTAAAACGTTATCATAAGTCGGGTGTGGTACTTGGGAGGCTGAGACAGGAGGATAGCAGGTTTGCTGCCAGCCTCAGCTACTTAGTGACGCCCTCTGCAACTTAGTGAGACCCTGTTTCAAAATAAAGAATAAATAATAGGGCTGGGGGTATAGCTGGGAGGTAGAATGCCCCTGGGTTCAACCCCCAGTACCGCAGAATGAATGAATGAATGAATGAATGAATGGATGGATAGATGATAGATAGATGGATAGATAGATAGATAGATAGATGATAGATAAATGACTAGGCTGGGGATGTAGCTCAGTGGTAGAGCAATCGCCTAACCTGTACATAGACCCTGGGTTCAATCCCCAGCACTGCAAAACAACAACTTGATTTTATCCTCATTACAATGTATAGGAAGATTTTATTAACCTCTTTAGCATATGAAAAAACTGAGGATCAGAGACATTAAATAATTTGCCTCAAGTCACCCAGCTGAAATTCCAAACCAAATATGACTCCAAATGCCCAGGCTCTTCCTGTTGCCCTACCCTGAATCAGCTAGACTCTAAGGTCCCCTGTGCTATCTCAATACCTCTGATCCTGACTCATTCAAGACTCAAGACTCCCTTTCCTTAGGAAAGTGAACGGGTTGCTGAATTTTTGTTGCCCAAACAATGAATTCACAAAGTGGCACCAAGTTGTCATTCACCAGGAGCCAAGAGCTTCCAACAATAGAAAGGAAGTCAGCTTCTTTTATAGGAGCCCTGAAGCTTTCCAGGAAAATGGGCATCTCTCCCCTTTGGCCAGCTCAACCCTTGAGCCCAGGGAGGGCCTGTGGGAGCTGGTTCACACGGAGAACTGCTGCAATCCGCTGCGGGTGAGTCCTTCCCTGGGTCAGGGGCTAAAGCATGGCCTTGGATCTCTTTGGCCTGGAGGATTTGCAGGTCTTCCAGCTCCTGTCTGACAGATCCATACAGACAGGCCCCATCCTGTCTTATTTTAATTGGCTGGGCCCAGAGGTAGCGTCAGCCTCACCCAAGAGGTCGGGTGGCAGCTCTGCTGGCGGCCAGAGCCCAAGACCTCTACTGCTCGTACCCCCGCCAGCCAGCAGAGATGACAAGTTGCAGGTGGGCACGTGGCTGTCACCACCAGAAAAGAAGACTCTAGATGCTCAAAGGGGAGAATTGGAGGCTGGGAGACAGCTGAGAAGACCTGGGGTATGAGTGAGCAGGGCAGGGTGTCCTCCCGCCCGAGTCGGTCCTGACTCACCACCATCCCCAGCAAGTCCCTCTCCTTTTCTAAGTCTTGTTCTCCTTATTTGTCAAAGGAGGAGGTTGCTGCAGCCAAAGAGACCTCTTCCAGTTTTAATGTCCCAAGACTTTGGGTCACTACTGGAAGGGGGGACAGGAGTGAGGCAGCTAAGAGATTAGACCAGTTCCAGAACCCCAGCAAGACACCAGCGGGGTCCCCAAGCAGCGGCAAGGCCAGGCAACCTGATTTTGCAGCTGCTGTGTGAATGTCACCTGGCTGGGTGAGGGGATGCCCCTCCTGGTGTGCTCTGCTCTGACACTGTGGCACTGGGACACCTCACGGGCAGCTGCTGGGGAGGAAAGGGCTTGGAGGGACAGCCAGGGAACAGGTGCCTAATAGCTCTGTTGCGCCCAGGAACCTGCCAGGAAGGTGGAAAGTTCAGGGCTGTCTGCAGAGAGCGCGGCTCTTGGAGGCAATGGGCGGAGGTGATGGAGGCTCCTTGGCCTGCTGATGTGACAGGCCGGTGTACCTCTAGCCACAGCACCAAGCAAACGGAGCTGCCACACCTCCATACACTGGCCTTGGTCTCTTCTCTGCTCAGCTTCTCTGAATTTCAGGTCTCCTGACTCCCTGTCCAGTGCTCTCTTGGGCCAGTTGGATCCTGGTGTGCCAGAACCTTGTTCAGGAAGCATGCACCCAGATGATTTCTGAGGAATATGAGCCAGGGACCCCCTATTTTATGGTGGGACTTGGGGAGGGGGAGGAAAGAAAAAACTGAACAAAAGAGCAAACTGAATGGACTAAGGACACGAAGCCTTTGTGTCTCGCGTCCTTTTTCGGTGGTTCTGAGCTGAGTCCCGGCCCGTGGAATCACAGCCTTGCCGATGCCACTGCTGAATGGCACCAGGGGAACCCTCCTACTTCAAGCCCCTCGTGCTATAGAAACCGAAGCCTGTAAGGCCCAGAAAGGGAAAGGGTCCCATTTAAGGTCACAGCCCCTGGGGACCCAGGTTCCCAGCCCCTGAGGCTGGCAGGGCTGCCTCCCCACTTCCTCTCTGAGCGTCTCCAGCCCTTCCCTTCGCCTGACCCCGGGAGGCAGCCACGGCACAGCGGGCACATGATACTCCACGGAAAACTGAGCAGAGAATATTTTTAAACCATCCAACATGCCTTCGGGAGGAAAAAAAAAAAAGAAATCAAAACACTCCCCTAGATGCTGCGGAAAGCTTTCAAAAAAGATTCCAAGCCTAGAGAGAGCATCGTAAAACAGGGTTGGTTTTCTGTTTTTAAAGGGCCAACTCCCCTTAACAGAAGTTCTTGGAAATGGACCGGTGACTGCTTCTAAGATTTCCCCCAGAGCATTGCAATTCCACCGGGGTGGACGGTAACCCCAAGGTCCACGCCCCCTCACATTTCTCCAGCTCCTTATAAACCAAGTAAGGCGTGTATCTGCTGCTTCACTAAACTTTCCTCCTTAATGTATCCAAACCTCACTCTCACAGGAGAGTAAGAGGGGCAGGGAGTACACGCACAGGTAGAGAAAGAGCTTTGTCTGTATCCGCCTCTGGACAGTCAAGGCTGTCTCCGGCGCCTTCCTACTGACTTGAAGTTTTCGCTCTTACCTGCTTCTCTTCCTCCGCCCTGGAGCTTGTGTTGGCCTCCTCGGGCTCTGCTGCCTCTTCAGACGCCCACTGTTATTTGCTCTTGAGCCTGTCAGTTGTCCTCTTCCACCCTCTTTAACCGGGATCTGTGGCCCTCCCTCCTCCCACTCGGTCCTCCTCTTTCTCTCTCCACCCCTTTTCCCCTCTGGGTCCCTCCCTCCCCTCTCTCCCTTCTGCACTCGTAGAATCTTTGCTCATTTAGAAAGTCCCCTTCCTCCTACCTCCTTGCAGCCTGTGCTCACCGAGCTCTCCCTAGGGGACAGAGCCCCCTCCTCCCCTGCTGCCCTCCCGGCTGCCTGTTGTCTTCTCAGCGGTCCCTGACTCTCTCCTGCCAGCTGGCCGGTGCACTGCCTCCCAAGGGCTTTTCCTGCCCACCCCTCTGCTGAGCCTCCTAGAGTCCTCAGGAAAACTGGCACTGCCCACGACAGCCCTCTGCCCAGTCTTTTCCCGTCGTCAGAGAAGAATGGTGAATACCATCCACTATTCATTCAGCAAGCCCTCTGGGGACCTTGACTATGCTCATATCAGTGAGTGGGACATCCGCCAGCACAGGAGAACATGTCCCCATCCCCATCCGACACCCGGAATAGGCACGGGGGTAACCTGAGAGGCAAAGGGCCTTGCCCTCTCTACCAAATGGTGGAGAGTGTGCACCCCACCACCAAGGACGCCCTCTCTCCCCCCACTTCTCTCTAACAAGACGTGGCACCTTGTGTGTGCGAGTCCCTGGGCTAGGGACTTCGGGTATATGATCTATTTTTATTTCACGTAGTCATCCGCTTTCTAATTCTGCAAGGTGGGCATTATTTCCTGCATTTCATATTCAGGGAAACTGAGGTTCCGAGAAATCAAGTACCATGATCACGGTGAGCCAGTTAGTAAGTGGCAGAGTTAAGATCGGAAGTGCCAGCCAATGTCAAAATTCATTTCTTTGCTCTTTCTACAAAAGCGTGCGGGTCTCCCAGCTAGAATTGAACCAATGCAAGTAAGGTCATGTCTTGCTAGATTACATATCACAGGTGAGCAAATTCAGACACTGTGGGCATCTCTCTACTCAACTGCCGCCCATCTTCTCCCAACTTCTCAGCTTTAGAATTTAGCCATGTGCCCCATCGGAGTGCAGCACACATCAACAGCAGGGCTGCTGTGAGTGCGTGGAGATCAGAAAAACCAATGCCTAAGAGCCCAGCAAGAAGGAAACCTCAGAGTCAAGGTTACTCATCAGCGTCACACACCGCAGCTGCAGGGCCAGTACCTGATTTATTTCTTTTTTTTTTTCGGTACCGGGGATTGAACCCAGGGGCATTCTACCTCTGCACTACACCCCTGGCCCTATTTTTTATACTTTATTTTGAAACCGGGTCTCACGAAGTTGTGGAGGGCCTCACTAAGTAGAGAAAGAGAGAGAGAGACAGGAAGAGAGAGAGAGAGAGAGAGAGAGAGAGAGAGAG